>APFE031323631.1:23507-62625 GCA_000404065.3 Pinus taeda | reverse complement strand
CCATGCAGACAAGCAAATGATTCCACTATCATCCAGTTTCTTGAGACCAATATCCTTGCTAGATTTGGATGCCCTGATAAAATAATAACAGACAATGCTGCTGCTTTCAGATCTAAAAACATGGTCAGCTTCTATCACAAATTCCACATTACTTTGGGCCATTCCACTGCATATTATCCCCAAGGAAATGGCCTGGCAGAATCATCAAACAAAAGCTTGGTAAACATGATAAAGAAGGTGTTGGAAGAGAACAAGAAGAATTGGCATAAGAAACTTGTCAATGCCTTATGGGTAGATAGATTAACAACCAAAAGATCAATTGGGGTCAGCCCATATGAGTTAGTCTATGGATTAGAAGCCAAATTCCCCTCATCACTGGGGATCCCTGTTATGAAGCTACTCCAAGAAAGTCAAGCTGAGCCCAATGATATGCAAAGAAGGGTGAATCAGATTATATGCTTACAGCAAACCAGGGACCATGTTTATAACAGAGTTCAGATCTTACAAGAAAAGCTCAAGAAAGCTTTTGATAGAAGGACCAAGGCTAAGGATTTTAACATGGGTGACAAAGTTCTCAAGTGGGATTCAAGGAGAGAAGACAAAGGAAAGCATGGAAAGTTTGATTCCCTTTGGAGAGGACCATTTCTCATCCAATCAGTACAAGGAAATAACACCTACTTTCTTGAAAATCTTGATAAAACTGATTTGGATGAAGGTCCTATCAATGGCAGGATGCTGAAACACTATTTTGACTACCTTCCATAAATGCAGTATGGCTGCCCTTGTACATAATTTACTATACATAGTGTTTTCTCTAAGTATGTGAATAAATTGATTTCAAGAATCTTGCAGAGGCAGGAGAAGACTGTGCTTCAACAAGTTTTATAAATATGACAGTCTACAATTTTGAGGTTTCAAGGATGAAAAAGCTCCAAGTTTTGAAAGGAGTAGCCAAAGGGCCAAGGCACACTGACCTGCTGTTCTTGGTCTTTCAAAGAAGAAAAACCATCCCCATGTGGAGCCACTGTTGGATACCTATACCAATAGGTTTCATATTTCATGATTGGCAAATTTTAAATGCCAAATATGCTCTACTTTGCTGATACAAAGATCCCATATTTTTCAAGGAAAGACAAGGTGAGTACATGCCTTCATGCCTATTAAAGTTTTGATGGATGATCCCACAGTCTAATCTGGATCATGCCATGTTTCAATTTTGGTTGTAGAATAGAGAAAGAAATCTATCCAAACTATTTAATCTTGGCAGATCAGTAGTTAGGCAGAGAAACTAAGGTTCCCAACTGCTTAATCTGGGGCCTTGGAAGAAATAAGGGTAGTACTAGATAGGACATCAAAGGAAAAAAGCCAATGGAAAAGAAAAGGCACATAAAGGGTCTGCAAGTCTAAATGCACCCTCCAAGAAGAAACAAAAAATGCTAGGCAAGTAGGGGGGTAGGTAGATGAGGTTGCAGAAATGGAGGGCCATCACCAATTGGCCTTTTAAGTACAAAAAAATTATGCCACTCAGGGTGTGGGCATCAAAGAAAAGAATGGAGGACAAGCACTGGAAGCATGACTAACTTCCCTAGCTTCCCCGAAAGTCATTTCTTACTAACATCCCCAGGGGCCTTGAGATCTGCTCAGGTCTCCAGTTCCACTCCTTTACATCACAAACCACTTGGTCAAACCATGGAGTTCAAGCATGAAAAGAAGCCACATTTCTTGTGTAAAAATAGCCTTGTTGTATCATTTTCATCTATCCTCAAATACCCCAAGTTAAAGTTTCATCTTGACTTAGGCTTCACCCCCTCACTCACCTCACAAACCATATTAATCACTAACCTATGTTATAGCTCCCTAATTTCCCCCTCCCCCCAGTACTGCAGCTAAATCCCTTCCTTGGGAAATATTAACCCCTCAAGGGTTAGCATTAGCCCTAAGCCCTCCTAAACAACTATGGATTCAAGAAAAACTATGGTTAAAAAGGAAAAATCACCTTCCCCACCCTTAAAATAACCCTTTTCCCCTTTCTTCGCCCTATACCCTTTGTTATAAAGTTTGAAATAATAAACTTTTGATAAATGCGCGATTGAATAAACCTGAAAAACCCATAAACCTAAAGTTCTAAACCCACCCCGCGCCCATTTATTTAAATGATTATTATAATACACGGGCGGGTCCCCTGGTGGTTTAATGCGCGGATATCCCATCGCCGCCATCATCAGATCTCCCGCCCGCCATCCTACGGTGGGCGCGATCGCCAACAAAGCTGCCCGCCTTTTGCGTCGGGGGATGGCCGTATTGCGCCGTACCCCCGCCACGCGCCAGGCGCGAGTATCACTGCCCCCCCCCCCCCTCCAAACCGCTTACGCCTAGGGCTGCGGACGCTTACGCCCTACCCCTCCGCTGACATCACGCCTCCGTCAGCGTGACATCACCCCACTTTTCTGCTGCTGTGCCTCCACGTAACCCCTGCCCCGCGCATCGCCCTGTCCACCCTGCCACTGTGTCAATGCCACCTGGGCGCCCACGTCACCTGCCACGTCACCCCTTTCGTACTGGGCCCCATGATGACGTCAACATGACATCATCACAAAAAGGCGCCAATTCACCCGAAATGCATAAAAAGGCGTAAAAACCGTTATTTTTTTATCATTTTCTGCAAAACAACCCGAAGCTCAGCTGAAGGCGAAATTCAATTTCCAACGGTCGAAAAGCAAAAGTGATCCGCTAGAATTGCTGCCGCCCCCATTGTCGACTCAACCGCATACAATTCAACCAGTTCGACCGCTGCAAACACCCGTACGCCATTAAAACAGGTATTTTTCCGCAGGCACCCTCTTGTCCCCTGTTCTTCATACAAATCCTATTTCCTGCTCAATACAACTTAATTTAAGAACCCACATTGCTGAAATTCACCTCAGAAAACTACCAAAGAAACCCCTCTAACCCCTGCACAAAATAAATTCCAGGGAAGCCCGTCACCCGCGGTAAAAATCTGCCTAGTTTTCACAAAAGAGCAGCTAAAAGGCCAAGCCACAAGCTAGAAGAACTAAATTGTCCATTTCCCTCACCTCTGATAAGCAAATTCTCTGCAAGTGACCAGCTAGCCAGCTACAAAACACTCTTCTTCCTCAAAATAGAGTGCCCCACAGATTAAATAAGCCTGTGACAGCCCCCTTGAACTACCAAAACTGCTCACTGCAAACAGAGAGCAGTAGACCATTCCTCAGGACTCACACCAAGCTTGGAACACAGTAAAACCACCAGCAAAGACCAAGACAATGGCAACTTCAGCTGCTCTGGATGTTTTGCCCATAAATCCACCCAACAGGGAGCTAGAGGCTATACCTTTGGTGGACGATGATGCTCTCATCACAAATTTTGTGGCAAAGAGAAATCATTTGCAGACATATTTTCAATTGAGAAACAGTCACTTGGACAGCAGTGACCTGTATGGGGTCTGGCAGTCTAATCTGCCCACTTACTTTCTGCCTTCTGTCAACACTTTCCTAGAAATCATCCATCTGTGTGCGGAGAACTATGACCAGAAGCTCAGGGCTGTGAAGTCTCCATCTGGGAGCATCCTCTTCTATATAACTCCAGACTCCATCAACCAGATGCTCAACTACAAGCAAACTCAGTTGCTATACCCCTTCTCTATGGACTATTTGCTGGATGTGGGCTCCAGACTTTCTGATTCAGACATTGATGCCATAGCCAGGAAATTCATGAAGGCAGACTGCCAGCCCTCTGGGCCACCTCCTTTCTCATATGAAGATTTCAATGAAGTTGGCAAGCTATTGATAGACATGTTGACCTTTGTGCTAGGGTTCACCACAAACAAACATGTTGATATAACTGTGCTAGTCATGCTCTCTGCATACAGCCTTATGAAGCCCCCTGCTATGAAATACAACTATGCCAAGTACATTGCCATCAAGATACATGATCAGTTGACAAGGCTGGACAGGGAGGAAATATTCAAATATTCCTCATATATCTACCACTTATTCTTGTACTACCAGACAGATAGCTTCCAATGCTCAATCAAGAAGCTATACTCACAGGGTGAGAGAAGGTCTGTGATTTTCTGGTCTTCAGTCTTCCACCAAGTCCAGAATTCCCCCTACTCATACTGTGAGTTCATTGATCAATTTGTATATCCAGTCATCTGCCTCTTAAAGAGGACTCCTCCTATGAGACTATCCAAGGACATGCAAAAGATTTTGCAGCTATCCAGAAGCTACAAAATTGTTGATTGGTACTTGTACCAAAACCACTCTGTCATCAGAATTTATGGCTGTGAGCTCTATCCCTACAGGCTCCCAAAGTATGTCCCCATGAGGCTATTTGCTCTGGAGTATTATAGGCAGCTTATAAACTCCGACCTTAACACACGTTTCACAGTGCAAGAAGAAGGCGCCAACCTGAAATTCAGAGATCACTTAGGCCCATTTAAAATGAACAAAAAAGATGGTTGGCAAGAAGCTGACCAAATACTAGGGCAGCAACTCAAACTTAAGAGAATTTTATGGTGGGTCCCTTATGACCCTGAAGGTTTCATCAGTGCAAGGAGGGTTAAATATAGGCTACTAGCCTATAAAAATGCCCCACTCCCTCAAGTACAACATTTTGCTAATCAAGATGAATGGGTGCCTGGATCAATAGTAGAGGAATTGACTCAGGAAGAAATAATGGAGCAAAATGTAAAGGACTTAGAAAAAACTCTTGACTTGGACTCTTGTCAACAGGTCTCCAAGCAAACAGTCCAAGCAGGAGAAGGTACCTCTACTGCCCCAACAACACAGGACATCCAGCAGGCTCCAGCTACAACAACCACCACAAAAGGAAAGGAGAAAATGGATGAACATCAGCAGACAGAAACAGGGCAGTCTAGTGCCTCAAAAGACCAGCAAACAGGACAGGCCCCTCCTCTGCAAACTGAACAAACGCAAAACCCAGTGTTGTAGACCCCTCTAAATGATGAGAGAGGGAAGAAGAGGGACAGAGAAGAAACCACACCTCCCAGAGGGTCATCACAGCAACCAGAGGCCAAGAGGCCGAGAATAGACCCTGAGGCTGAAGGGGACATAAGTGAAGAGCTGGCAGAAAGCCAAAGCAGGGAAAAACAGACGAGCCAACAGACTGCCACTAGCTCATTTAAGCTAGAACAGGTTCAGCAGCACACCATGGAGGTGTCTTCCTCCAGACAGCATGGAAAAAAGTCAGCCACAGTCAAAGAGGGTTTCAAGGAAATCAAAGCACAAAATGAGCTGCTAAGAGTGCAACTCTATGAGCAGTTCCTTAACACAACCCCAGCCAAAAAGCAAAGATTAATGGCTGCCTTTGACCTCAAAGAAGAAAAGATGATATTCACTCATCTGAAGCCCAAGATCCCAGACCCAAAGACCACAGCAGATTACTACAAGACTAATCTAGAGTTCTTTGCCAAAGACATACACCCCATGGATCAAATTGAGCTACACAAGCAAACTGGGGAGATGGTGTATGCAACACTTGCTGACAGGGCAATGCTGGCCCATCAACTAAAGGAATCACTGAAAAACACAAACAGACAGCTCGATTTGGAGAGGCTGTCCTCCTCCGCCAAAGATAACAGAATAAAAACTTTGGAGGATATAATTATTGATTTGGGGCATGACCAAAAAGATCCAAAGGGTGTCAGAGCCCTTATAAAGAAAAAGGAGGATGATATAGCTGCGTTGAGGAGACAGGAAAAATTGCCTCCTTTTATCCATCCTGACACAGCAGAGCTTGTACAAGAAAAACAGGTGGATAATGCTATGGAGTTGCTCCTGGTCATGAACCAGAGGATACTGTAGATGGAGGCAGAATTGGAAAAATCTATGCAGGACAAGCAAGGGGAATCTGCCTCCCAGTCACCACAGACCTCAACAAACCTCCAATCTGCCCCTCCAGCACAAATAACAGCAACTCCTCCTACTGCTCCAGCACCTACCACAGCCACATCAGCAACTGGAGCAACTATAGAAGCCACAGCAGCAGCATAATCCAGCCTGAGCGTGGAAGAATTAATGAAGGTTGTCAAAGAGCTGGAGAACCAGGTCACAGAAATAAATGCTGCCAAGGAAAAACTGGCCAAGCTGGAGGCCAGTTATGACAAGTCGAAAATGACTGTGGCAGAAAAACAAAGGGAAATAAAGGCCTTGGAGGCCAAAGTAAAAACTCTAGAAAAGGAGTTGATGCTAGGCAACACCCTAGCAGAAATAAAAAAGATTATTTGGGCCAAGATTTGCCAATCCATGCAGGACCAATGGAGGTCCATTCAAGCCATTTTTGAACAAGTGGAGCTGATAGAAATAGCTCACATAGAGATTCAGAGAGCCAGGACAACCCTGGAAATAATGCCTGAGCAGGCCACCAAAATGATTCACTTCCTTAATAACCGCACTAGGGAAGAACTGGTTGCTTTACAAATAACCAGCAGGACAGATACAATCCTCACTACCAAAAAGGTACTAACATTGAGGAATTTCACCCAGACACTAGAGAGGAAGTGCCAGGAAATGAAGGTAGAAATAGATGAATTCAGAGCCAAAATGGCTATTTTGCAGGATAAAGGACTTCCAAGCCTAGTAACTAGTACAGGACAGCTGTTGCCATATAAGCAGTATATGACAAGGGTCAACAGCTATGTAGAAAACCAGATCACAGCCTCCAGCAGCTCCACAGAAGAAACAGGGCCTCCATCTGGGCAGACCCTCTATGACAAGCTGGAGAATCTATTCTTCATAGAGCATGAGATTAATCATTTATTTGAGGTTCCTCCTAATTTTTATAGACACACAGAGGCAGATGAGACAGTGGTGAAGATGAGAAGACATCAGTTACCCCTGGCTGATTGGTGGCAAGCAATGTTGGAAATTTTTCCTAGATAATTCCACTTTGCTTGTTTGCCTTTTTTGATACAGGTCAGCAGAACAGGTCAGCACACAGGTACAGCAAGCAGCATACAGGTGACTCAGCAATCCACTCAAATATCAGGCCAAAATGAACGCAGCATTTAAAGCACTGCTACCGCTTATTTTTCACAGCCAAAAGTCAAATCTGTCTGACAAAGGAATGTCGGCTATCTCAGCATTTAAAGTTACATTTATGTGTCATTTACTTTTTGTAAGAGAGTTGGTGGTGCAATTTATTGCACCATAACTCTCCACTAAGATATTTCATACCCTATTTTTGTATATATATCCCCTCAGATAACGCATTGAGGGTCGGTTGGAATAGAATTATTCATAAAGAGCTCTGATGTATACTGAAGACTTTTTGATAATAAAATTGCTGGTGGAGATTGCTGGTGTCAATGTTGTTTAAGATGGATATGTAAAGCTCTGTGTTGTTGCAGAATTCCTGTGTCATTTGCTGAATCAATAAGTTTCTCTTAACTGTGTATGTGTTTCCTGTTATTCCATAATCTCATGTTTTCATAATCTTGGTAAATAGAGAAAAAGAATAGCCTAGGATTTGGTCCGAACACCCTATGCTCAATCTCTATTTCTAACTATGTTTTCTGCTGGATTAGCCATAGATATGGATTCTTAATTGCTCATATTTAAACTTATCCTAAACATGGTGAATACTGTTTAAGAATTCTTAACTGCTCTTAAGCATTACTTTCATGTTTTCTTCATTAGCATAGTGGAAGATTCTTAATTGCCTTTCACTTACTAATTTTTCACTCTTCACCAACAAATCTGATATATTGTTTTAACACATGCCTAACTTGCTCTGCAACAACACTTTGTCTCCACACATCCATTCCCTAAAGCACTAAAATCTCAAACTCCATTGCCCAATGGAACAAACTACCCTGTAAGTCTATATTTCAGTTCTAAAGGAAATCATCAACCCACCAAAATCAAACAAACAGTGCATCATAATCATAACTAGTCTAAACACTCATCAAACAAAGCTAAAACTATAAAGAGAGAGCCCTCTCTGGTTACAGGTAGACTAGGACCTGTAGCTACAAGATTGGTTAGTGGTTACCTTGGCAGCTATTCCCTTGGGAGTCAAAGGGAAAACAACTTGAGTGATAACATGTTGCATTGATTATGTGCTCTCTATCCCTCAATTAGTGTTAACTCTCATCGAAGACAAGGATCTCTTTTCTCATCTACATGTAGGAGATTTTTCAAATGACAGCGGTAGGGCCTTGTAATTGAAACCTAATTCAAGATCAACCATTAAAATTTATTGAATTAATCTTAGGAAGCGTTGAAACTTAATGATCATATCTAGAAGGTCTAGGCTAGAGACGTGTTCTGGTGTCTTTAAACCTAGCATCTGTCATTAGCTTTGGCATTAGACAACGCTAGTATGGATTTGTGCTCTCTGTACCTTCGAGTATATAACAACAGACCCCTCTAGGCTGCAATCCTTTATCCATAGCAAGCTTATTCGGCCACCTTGCAAACATGATACACCGAACACAACATTCAAGGAGATTGCTTGCTCGTACTTCTTGGTTTGCCGGGAGGCATTCTGCAGTTCACGGTTGCCTAGTAATCTGTTTTACCTAGATCATCCAAAGTAGTCATTTGATCTTTTTGACTCTTTAAATTTGAAAATATCATTCGAACAGTTATCCTTTCAAGCTCGTTAATTTTGAAAGTGACTAGAGTCACCTTTCTTCCTTTTCTTGACTCTTAAAATATGAAAAGACAAAGTTTTGTTTCAATGTCTTAAAATTAACTGCCCGTGAAATATTCCTAGTTAAAGTTATCTTCCTTAGTGTTTCTTTAAAATTCAATTCCAATGGAAACATTCCCAGAGTTTACCGATCAAGGGGTCCCCTCAGATGGGAATCCTGGTACTTTTCATTCTTTTGGAAACACTGGTGCTCCTTATATGGTGACGTTGTCCCTTCTTGGGTTAACCATTGGTGATCCGGATTTAAACAGGAACGCAACAAAATACAGAGATAACCATATACACAAAGATGCGATAACCATAAATAAAGAGATGCAGCGGAAATAACACTTCATTTCATTAATGGAAAATACCGAAATATGCTTACAACCAGAATTGGAAATAAACCAGCTAGGGCGATGGTAGCTTATCTCTGAGAAGAGATGTGTGGCTACATGTCTCTGAACTGAACTGTGTTACAATGAGGCTCGAAGGCCTATTTATTGTTGAGAAACAATGGAAAAACCCTTCACATTCCAAAACCTAACCCTAGAAGATGAAACGCCAAATTGTGGGCCCCGTTTTTGGGTAAGTTGGTACATCAACTTCCCGGGGTCACGAATTGGTCGTCTTATCTCCGTTTGACACGCATGATAGCCCGTTGGAAAGATCTCTCCGAGAACTACAACGAAAAAGACGATTTTTGGTCACAAAAAATCACTGGCGGTAGATTTCCCAAAAAACGTCGTTTAGGGCCTCAAAACGGCTCCGGAAGTTTAGGACCCGAAAAACTGCTAAAAATAGTAAATTGTGCAATAACTAAGGAAACTGAAAAAAACTGCACGAAGCAATAGAGGGGATCCAAGTCGAATTAGTGGGTGGCCACCAATATCCACCTGGATCAAACCAGGTTTCTACATCAAGGCTATGTGACGTAGCAGTGAGGCGTTCCTTAGTCTAGGGCCTGATTTGACCTTGGCGAACCCCTATCTTTAGAACCATAGGCTTACATCGATTTATACATAATTAGATCTACGAGCTTTGCCTAATTGTTCTAAGATGCGTAAATTACCACATAAAAGTATATTTGAACCTTCACGATGCAATTAAGACAATATCACAGAGAATCAAATTGTAGCTAAGCATAAACATAGAAACAGATAAATATACAAAGAATGCGCAAATTTTTTCAAATATGCTTTATTATTCCAGATTTTCAACGAATACAATTCTTCTGACCATGTGCACACATCTGTAGGGGCCCACACACCCATATGCAAACTTACTAAGGTATCCATGCACTCAATTGTAGGAGCCTTCCTCTTTGCCAGAATACAAAATTACAAACTCAAAATCTTACTCATCAACTATTCATATGTTGCTTAGTGACTCCTAGTTGATTCCCTTTTATATCTTTTACATTACATTACCATGGTCCACGAACCATGGGTGGAGCTCATTGTATAATCAAAACAACCCATCCCTTTACAAGATAAGGGTCTTTGACCTGCCTAAAATCCCCTTTCGCTCTTATCATTCTACGCACTCCTCTCCTAAAAAATGCAAAGAATTTACAATCTTACATTAAAATTGACTCAAAACTTAGACAAAAATTAGACTTGGGAGTCCCCATCCTAACATGATTCTGAAAAAACCTCTGCTAGAGGGTCTTTTCCTTGTAGTGAGGGATCCCAACTTATTGAGAGCAAGAAATGTTTCTCCTTCAGAGAAGGATATATAAACCTCTGGTGATGGTTTGCTCACTATAGGTTTGTAGAATTATAATGTAGATTTGTAACTTCTTATGAATTTTTAATCAAAATCATAAGACGCAAACCTACTCTACTGTTATGTGAACATTAATTCACAATCCAGAACAAAAAAATTATACATGCAATAAGAAATAATGCACATTCAACAAGCATTTTTATCTGGGAAAGAAAAATGCTAAAAAGTCCCAGTGCATGCTTGGATTAAATAAGAAAAATAGAGATGTATTACAATTTCTTTGCTCAACTAAGCACACCTTGCAAGTGCATAACCTATCTCTCTGCTCATAGAAAGACTCTGACCTAGACTTTGTCAAATTTTGTGTTTTCTTGAGCTCCTATTTCCTTATGTTTTTCCTTCATAAATTAGGCCCCTAATATTTAGGAAATTCCTCAAATTGGTTGCGCAATTCATTTAAGCTAATCCTCTGACTGCATGCAACATTATAGACTCAAGCCTAGTCTACAACTGAGGTTTCATTGCCTTGGAATATCCACCACAACTGGGTAACTCGAATTCTCTACATGCACTAGCTATTTTGGGCTGATTGATTAGTTAAATGGATGATCACTGAGTTTGACTAAAGTCCCATTGCTTAACTGATCTTCCACTAGTTCCTCCATAAGTTGGAACTAGTTTAACTAAAAACAACTTGAGATAGCTGACCTTGATTGCTACGAATTAAAAATCACACATGCTAAAAGGAACTATAACTCCTCCAAATCAAATTTATTGAGTAAATTGGGTGACACAATCCATGTAACATAAGGTAACATCATCCAAGTTGTCTGCTGATGTGGAAATTCTAATTTTCTCAATTTAATCAAGGCAAAATAAAATTGAGAATTTCTTGTTGCATTTTTCAACACTCCTTCTCAACAAGAAAGGGATTATCAAACACCCCTATCCTGCACCTTTGGAACTCGAACTTCCCTCTTGAGAAGGCCTTTGTCAAAATTTCAACATATTGTTCCTCTATCAGAATGTACTGCAACAACATTATCCGCCTTTACACATAGTACTGTAAATGGTGATACCAAATATCTATATGCTTGGATCGATCGTGAAAAACAAGATTCTCGTAGAGTTTTATGTAACTCTGATTATCATAGTATATAATAGTTGGATCCATCATCTGATCAAACAATCCAACAAGTATCTTTCTCATCTACATCCCCTCACATGTCGCTTGAATTGCAACCATGTATTATGCTTCTGCCAAGCTGAGCACCACAGAAATTTACTTCCTGTTCTACCAGGAAAATGTTGCAGACATAACACTGAAAATTCCACTTGATGTACTCTTTTGTTCTAATGGACTTTGTGCCTAATCTACATCTATGAAGCTACACATCTTCACTCACTCTACTCGTTTGTACCATACTCTAAACTAGGTAGTGCCTCTGAGGTACAATAGAACATTCTTAGGTACCCTCCAAAATAATTTGGTTGGTCTAACCATAGCTTGGCTCAGTTGGTTGACTGCATAGCACATATCTAGTCATGTGTTCACAAGATACATTAGTGAACCCACTAGCTATTGATAAATGGTAGCATCCACTTCTTCACTTGAAGTGTCATCCTCCTTCCTCCATTTGGTCAGTAGAGGTGTCTCCATGGGTTTGCAACTTTCCATACAGAACCTCTATGGTATCCCATTTGCATACTTTCCTTAAGAGACAAACAATTTCCCATCACCATGCCATACTTCCAATATGAGAAAGTAGTGCATGAGACCCATGTCCTTCATTTCAAACTCCCTTTCTGATCAACTACTCATCACTAGTTAAAATCAAGTCATCAACATATAGTACAATAATTAATAATTTACCTTCTACCAAAATATGATAGAGGTTTGCATCCACTTCATTTTTTGTGAAGGCCAAAATGGTGAGATAATCATTGATCCTGGTGTACCAAGCATGAGACTCTTGATTACAAGTCTAAAAGCCTTTTGGTTTCTCTATGTACACCTCCTCCTTAATAAATCCATTGAGGAATGTTGTTTTTACATACTTTTGGTGGATCTTCCACCCGATCTGCATAGCCAGAGAAAGAATTGATCTAATGGATGAGTGCCTTTCTACAGGAGAAAAGGTCTCCACAAATCTAGCCTTGTACTTCTCTATGCTTTCGTATGTTGCTTGCTTTACCTTGAAGATCTAATTCGAACCCAAAACTGATTTATTTTTTGGTATTGGGACTACTTTCAAAACACTATTATTTATAATGTATTCATACTAATCCATCATTACATCAACCCACATTAATTCACAATTAATTCACAATCCAGAACAAAAAAAAAATTATACATGCAATAAGAAATAATGCACATTCAACAAGCATTTTTATCAGGGAAAGAAAAATGCTAAAAAGCCCCAGTGCATGCTTGGATTAAATAAGAAAAATAGAGATGTATTACAATTGCTTTGCTCAACTAAGCACACCTTGCAAGTGCATAACCTATCTCTCTGCTCACAGAAAGGCTCTGACCCAGACTTTGTCAAATTTTGTGTTTTCTTGACTCCTATTTCCTTATGTTTTTCCTTCATAAATTAGGCCCCTATTATTTAGGAAATTCCTCAAATTGGTTGCGCAATTCATTTAAGCTAATCCTCTGACTGCATGCAACATTATAGACTCAAGCCTAGTCTACAACTGAGGTTTCATTGCCTTGGAATATCCACCACAACTGGGTAACTCGAATTCTCTACATGCACTAGCTATTTTGGGCTGATTGATTAGTTAAATGGATGATCACTGAGTTTGACTAAAGTCCCATTGCTTAACTGATCTTCCACTAGTTCCTCCATAAGTTGGAACTAGTTTAACTAAAAACAACCTGAGATAGCTGACCTTGATTGCTATGAATTAAAAATCACACATGCTAAAAGGAACTATAACTCCTCCAAATCAAATTTATTGAGTAAATTGGGTGACACAATCCATGTAACATAAGGTAACATCATCCAAGTTGTCTGTTGATGTGGAAATTCTAATTTTCTCAATTTAATCAAGGCAAAATAAAATTGAGAATTTCTTGTTGCATTTTTCAACACTCCTTCTCAACAAGAAAGGGATTATCAAACACCCCTATCCTGCACCTTTGGAACTCGAACTTCCCTCTTGAGAAGGCCTTTGTCAAAATTTCAACATATTGTTCCTCTATCAGAATGTACCGCAACAACATTATCCGCCTTTACACATAGTACTGTAAATGGTGATACCAAATATCTATATGCTTGGATCGATCGTGAAAAACAAGATTCTCGTAGAGTTTTATGTAACTCTGATTATCATAGTATATAATAGTTGGATCCATCATCTGATCAAACAATCCAACAAGTATCTTTCTCATCTACATCCCCTCACATGTCGCTTGAATTGCAACCATGTATTATGCTTCTGCCAAGCTGAGCACCACAGAAATTTACTTCCTGTTCTACCAAGAAAATGTTGCAGACATAACACTGAAAATTCCACTTGATGTACTCTTTTGTTCTAATGGACTTTGTGCCTAATCTACATCTATGAAGCTACACATCTTCACTCACTCTACTCGTTTGTACCATACTCTAAACTAGGTAGTGCCTCTGAGGTACAATAGAACATTCTTAGGTACCCTCCAAAATAATTTGGTTGGGCTAACCATAGCTTGGCTCAGTTGGTTGACTGCATAGCACATATCTAGTCATGTGTTCACAAGATACATTGGTGAACCCACTAGCTACTGATAAATGGTAGCATCCACTTCTTCACTTGAAGTGTCAACCTCCTTCCTCCATTTGGTCAGTAGAGGTGTCTCCATGGGTTTGCAAATTTCCATACAGAACCTCTATGGTATCCCATTTGCATACTTTCCTTAAGAGACAAACAATTTCCCATCACCATGCCATACTTCCAATCTGAGAAAGTAGTGCATGAGACCCATGTCCTTCATTTCAAACTCCCTTTTTGATCAACTACTCATCACTAGTTAAAATCAAGTCATCAACATATAGTACAATAATTAATAATTTACCTTCTACCAAAATATGATAGAGGTTTGCATCCACTTCATTTTTTGTGAAGGCCAAAATGGTGAGATAATCATTGATCCTGGTGTACCAAGCATGAGACTCTTGATTACAAGTCTAAAAGCCTTTTGGTTTCTCTATGTACACCCCCAACTTAATAAATCCATTGAGGAATGTTGTTTTTACATACTTTTGGTGGATCTTCCACCCGATCTGCACAGCCAGAGAAAGAATTGATCTAATGGATGAGTGCCTTTCTACAGGAGAAAAGGTCTCCACAAATCTAGCCTTCTACTTCTCTATGCTTTCGTATGTTGCCTGCTTTACCTTGAAGATCTAATTCAAACCCAAAACTGATTTATTTTTTGGTATTGGGACTACTTTCAAAACACTATTATTTATAATGTATTCATACTAATCCATCATTACATCAACCCATACAAGTTTCTCTACTACTTCCTCGAAAGAGGATGGCTCAGTCTCTACAAGCTTAGTCATTAGAGCCATGTAGCCAGTGTATTGATCTGGTGATCTTCTATGCCTGTGATGATTTGGAGCACCCACGTTCTCCCTCACATATGACACAAGTCTCTCAACTTCCTTGGTCCTATTTTTTCCTTCTTTGGATGGTTTTTCTTGAGTGGTTGTCTCCACTCTGCTCCTCAATTTGTGGTTGCTCCACAACTTCTTGAGGTTCCTCCTTTGGGGCTAAAATCTCCTATTTTGGTGGGATCTAAAGCTCCCTCTCAAGAAAGCACCACATGGATTTCTCCTCATCAAATTTTACATCCCTTTGCAATCATTGTTTTAAGGGATGGAAAGTACACACGGTAGTTATGGGGAGTTTCTGTGTAGCCCACAAATACCCCCAATTTTGTTGTCGACTCTAGCTTCTTCCTAGATTCTTTGGAGACATGGTAGTAAATAGAGGTTCCAAAAATATTGAAGTGTGACACATCCGACTTTCTCCCCAAGAAAGCTTCCTCTGGTGTAATCATGCCCAAAATTCGATGAGGACTTCTATTCTGCAAATAGATTGATGTGTTGCTTGCTTCAGCCCACAAATGCAGAGATAGGCCTTGGTCATGCAACATTTCCCTTGTTGCTCCCACAATTCTATGGTTATTTCTATTAGCTAACCCATTCTGTTGTGGGTTGTGGGTTGTTACCAATTATTGTCGAATTCCTTCTTTTGCACATAAATTCTTAAATTCATTCGACACATACTCACCTCCATTATTTCTCCCGAGAGCCTTCACATTCTTGCTAGTTTCTTTCTCAAATAGTGCCTTCAATTCTACAAACTTGGTGAATGTCTTATATTTCTTCCACATGAAGAAGATCCAACACTTCTGTGAGAAGTCATTAATAAAAATGACAAAATATTTGTGCCTGGTAGTGGAGGCTATTGAGAAAGGTCCAAACACATCAAAGTGGATGCTTTCAAGGACAACACATGCTTTGTTGTCCTGATAATGCAATGTGGATTTTGTGTACTTCCCCAAAGTAAATCCTTTTGATACGTCCTGTTGCTCAAGTGCTCCTTGTTGTCCTGATCATGCAATGTGGATTTTGTGTAGTTCCCCAAAGTAAATCCTTTTGATACATCCTATTGCTCAAGTGCTCCTTTGGGGAGGCCAATGGTCATTTGTTGCATGATATTTAGGGCACCATGATGCAAATGGCCAAGTGTTTTGTGTGAAAATTCATTGACATCACGACTTTGCACCTTCTCCGCCTTTGTGCTTAATACAACATAGTCTTCCACATCCAGCTTATATAGGTTATTCACACGAATCCTGATCTTCCTCACCTGTCCCATGGCTATGTGTATCAGGAATTATTTTCCTTTGTTTAAGATCACATCATAACCACAGTCTTCCAAAGCTGCAACAAAGATGAGATTTTTCTCTAGGCTTGGAATGAACATGACATCCTTAAGCCTGAGGGGGGAGCTCAAATCCCTTTGAAAGGTGACTGTACAAATCATGATCGCGCTATACCTTCCGTCATATCCCTTTTTGATGTGCATCTACAAATATTTTTCTTCCAGGTCACTGAAAAATATCTACACCCTTTCATGTGGAACGATGCACTTGAGTCTAAGTACCACATTTTCCCCATCACAGTGCTAGCCATGCATGCAATTAGGGTAGAGTCAAGCTAAAAATGTGAAGTGAAGGCTTCACCTACTTCTTCTCCTGAGGTCTTATTTCTTTCCTTCTTGTGTGGACACTTCGTGGAATAGTGAACAAATTCATGACAATGGAAGCATTTAATTTTGGAAAAATCTTTTTTCTTTCCCCCTTGACTGGATTTTGGTTTGGATTGAGATTTCTTCCCCTTTACCTTCTTTTCCTTTCCATCCAAAGAGATTTTTTCTTAATCCTCACCCTTGGATGAATTCCCATCTCTGGTATTCTACCTTATTTCCTCCTGTACCAAATCAGAACATAATCTCTCCCAATTCAATAGTTTCTCCCTCCCATTCACTCAATCTTGATAGCTATGCCAACTCTTGGGAAGGCCCAAAAGGGTTAGGCTTACCAAGTCTTTTTCAGGGACAATAACATTGAACCTTCCAAGTTCATCATGACACTATGTAAACTTACTTAGATACTATGGAATTGTGTCATTCTTCTGCATCTTGATACTTCGAAGTTTATTCTTGCGCGTCAACATTCGATGGTTTCTATTATTCTTGAACAATTCTGTCAGTAGTTTCCACATTGTGAACAAAGTTCCTTTTCCATGGATATTTGAGACAATATAATCCCGTACTCCCTCCAAGATTATTCTCCTTGCCTTGGATACATCTTTCTTCCACTGAGAAAGGTATTGGGCATTAGATGATTGTGGTTTTGCAACACCTGACTTGATGTATGATAGCAATCCATTATCATCCAATACCACCTCCATGTGATCCTTCGATGCAACGAAATTAGAGGTTCCTTCCAAGGCATACTCCAACCTTAGTCCATTGAAGGCCGTCTTCTTATCTCTAAAGAAATGCCGTTGCACTGAGCTCCAAAATTGAACCTCCTAAGAAAAAACTTGAATTCATGTTGTAATGTGAATCCTGCTATGGTACCATGTAGAAATTTCTGATGTAGATTTGCAACTACTCATGATGTTTTAATCAAAATCACAAGACATAAGCCTACTCTACTACTCTATAAAAATTAGTTCACAATCTCGAACAAAAAATGTAGACATGCAATAAGAAATAACACACATGAAAAAAGTGTTTTTCCTGGGGAAAGCGAATCGCTAAAAAACCCCAATGTCTTCTTACATTAAATCAGAAGAATAGAGATGTATTACAATTTCTTTACTCAACTGAGCACACCCTAAAAGTGCATAACCTATCTCTCTGCTTACTAAAAGGCTCTGACCCAGACTTAGTCAAATTTTGGGTCTGCTTGAGCTCCTATTTCCTTGTGCTATTCCTTGAGAAATTAGGCCCCTGTTATTTAGGAAATTCCTCAAATTGATCGCACAATTCCTTTAGGCTGATCCTTTGACTGCATGAAACACCTATAAACTCAAGAATAGTCTATAACTGATGTTACACTGCCTTAGAATATCCACCTCAACTAGGTAACTCAAATTCTCTCCATGCACTAGTTATTTTGGGTTGATTGATCAGTCTACTAGATGACCATTGAGTTTTATTGAAGTTCCACTGCTTATCCAACCTTCCACTAGTTCCTCCAAAAGTTGGGAACTAGTTTAACTGGAAAAAAAATAAAAATAAAAATAAATAAATAAATGGGTGACGCAATCCATGTCACACAAGTTAACATCATCCAAGTTGTGTGCTGATGTGGAAATTCAAATTTCTCAATTTAATCAAGGCAAAATCAAACTAAGAAGTTCTTGTTGCATTTTTCAACAAGGTTTTCCCTTTACCTTTCTCTACTTAATGGATATGCAAGAAAAACACCATTCAATAAACAAACTGAGTCTAGAAACAAATATCCTAAATAGATGGGTGTATCAATATTCTACTTACCATTTTCCAATTGAAAGGATCTATTTTCCATCTAAACATCATCAACTTTAAAGATATTAAGACCAAATTAAAGAAGAAGAGTAATAGGTTAGCCAAGGGTTGCACGTTATTATAATTTTCCTTTCCCAAAGTTCAACCACGTCATCATGAAGCCCACAAACAACTTCCATGCACAAACCTATTGAAATCAACAAAACTGAAAATGACATTGAGACGAAACATGAGAAATGAGATGATGCAAAAAAAAGAAAGATGCAATGCAGTTAACGAAATGCAACATAACCTAACCTAAACTAACAACTTGGAAGGCTGAAACTAGTTGAAATTGAATTTCCAATGCAGCCATAGAAGTTTCTCCTGACCTTTGAGTCAATATATATGATCGTGTAAAAATGAGATTAAACATACAGTGTAGTGAAAAATATAAACAAGAAAAACCTCTGCACGAAAGCATGAATGCATTAAGTGTAAGCACAATGGTGTCAAATTACTGACTTCTTTTCTTGGAAAAACTTACCACAACAACACTTCTTAGGCTCATATCCATACAAATTTCGATTGAATACATGAAGGAACTAACTATGAGCTATGGGAATTGACAGGTATGACTCCTCTAACCAATTTACAATAAGGTCGTAAAAACAAACATATTGAAAACCTTGGAAATAAAATTAACTATAGCCATATGAACATCAAATGTAAGTTTAAGATAATACTGTGAATCACATACATATTGGAAATGGGTAGTGGACATGTGTGTCAATAATGATAATGGATGAGGATGGAAAGGTGTCAAATTGGAAAATTTGATAATCATTAAGCACACTCTTTTCTTCCAAGTTCCAGGTCAAATATTTGCAAGAAGAAGTATACATTAGCGAGGGTTCATATGTATGATCAAACTTTATATCTTGAGGGTTAGGAAATTGAACATAAAGAAAACAAAAGTTAGTTAAGAAAGAATTCCCATCCCATGAGATAAAATTGGTAATAGAATTTTGAAAAAATATTTTAAACTAAACGAATTCAAAAGTGATGTTGGGATAGCAAGGACCTGACATAACCATCAGCATAGACTGAAGTGCCCCATCTTTCTAGCAAAACTATGAATTTTTGAAAGATGGAAACTTGGACTAGGAGAGCATGATTGGTTGTTTGTTCAAACAACACTCATCGATACACTAACGATCAACCAAAAAAGAGTTATTCAAATCACAACATTCATGGAATGGTTGATTCTCATTTGATAGGTTCTCAAGGCTGCAAAAAAATATTCAATGACCAACATATCATCCACTTGAGTAAGAACATATATACTTGAAAGAAACACCTCAAGGATTAGATCATACTCTATTTGAAAATTTTGCAAATCCAAATATTCTTTTGAAAACAAAGATTCACCCATTACACTTGGACAATCATCATCATGGAAATTAAGAGAAACAATATAATCAAGATAATGTTTGTCCAAGGGTTCAAATTGATTAATGGTTTCAAATTTGACAATTTTATTATCAAGACTATGAGATGAATGATTGATAGAACACAGAGTATCATCATCTGGAGAAAGAGAAGAAAGGAAAATTAGTTCTTCCTCAAAAGATTCCTCAAGATTAGGAAAGATTGACAAATGAGATTCATGGATTTGATTTACTGGTTTTCTAATCTAAATAGGCTCAACACACTAAATATCAAAAGGTGGAGGACAAGGACTAAAAGGGGCATGAGATTCTTCCTCAGAACAATATTGAAAATTCTTCTTGACCAAGATTGTTCAGTGAATCCGATTCGAAAGATTTCCTTGCGATATTGACCAAGGACCAAAATTTCTCATCTAAAAATTCCCAATTCACATCTTCATACGGAAACTGATAACAAAGATGAAGGAATCTATTGATAAAGTGCTCAAGAGATTCATTCGATTCCAGCCTAAGCTAATTAATTGCATTAAGAATGTATTTATAGTCATATTTGTGAAAGACACAACGAAGCTCATTAACAATTTGTTTAAAGAAAAGATAGAAGCATAAGGTAAAGTATGAAACCACTTCTTGACACAACCATTTAATGTAAGGGTCAATAACCTTGAAAGTATATTTTAAGCATAAACTCTACTTTTAAAATAGAATTGTACAAATTTAATCACATAATCAAGAACGGTTTTTGGACCCTTGCAATTCTTAGGTGTGACAAGTTATGTAAGAATTCCGCCTGGATTGAAATATGTAAAGCTTCTGAAAAACACCTTGGGATTATGATCTGGAATGAAACCATTTTAGATAAGAGATTGAAATAGACTTTAAGGGCTCAAGTTGTCATTTGGCCCTCCTTCTAGTGCCAAAATGTTGACGGTGTTGGATGCTGCCAACATATAGAGGGTCTCCTTGATGTGAAGTCCCAACTAGATCTCACACCATTTGGAGTAGGAGCCCCATCCAATTATATGGTCCATATATCATTATGAGTGATTTAGAGACATGCCTTGGCCACAACACATACACAAGAGATCATAAGCATGACTTTATGGAAACAAGCATGTAAGCTTTGTTTGACACCAAGTGTAAAGTGTAAAGGGAGCTTCTACAGACAAAAGAGAGAAAAGCCTCTAATAGGAAAGTAATAGTACTATCTGTTATAGGACATTTTTTTACATCTAGTCAATAGTCTTACCAATTGGATCAATCAATATCCATGAACATGTTTTCATCATCACTTCAGAAATCCCTAAGCATGACCTTTCCAAAAGGTCTAATTTTTTGGGATTTATTGCTAAAAATCAATGTTTTTAGTCCCAACACACCCTGTTCCTTTAGCCACCTATGTTCAATGTTTGTTGGTTCCCTCTGCACTAGTGCTGGTTAGCACTTGTTGCTCCCTTCTGTGGGTGTGCGAATTTTAGAAATTTGGGAAAACTAAAAAGAATTATGAAACTTCCTCTTCTAGAAGCCTATAAGGGTTGTTTTAACTATTTACCATGGATAAGAAGTTTGAATCCTATTTGATCCTACCTTGGATACTTCACCTCTTATCCCTTGATCTCATCCTCCATCATATTTGGATCTCAATCCCATGATGGTAAATCCTAAACTACCATCCTTCTCCTATAAATTTACTTCCATCCATAACATCAGGGTTGGCTTTTGGAGATTGATAGTGCCCTCATGATGTTGCCTTGAACCTAAAGGAGTCACCATCTTCATGCATTAGGGTTGATATTGAGGTGGTGTTTTTTGACAAGGAAGGACAAGTCAACTTGGGGATATATCTACAAGATCAACTACTATTTATGGTTGTAAAATCTCTCCTATTTTTATTAATACAAAGAGTATTTTATTTTCCTATATTTTTTTGTGTTATGTTTACACTAATGTATTCCAATGGCATGTTGATTCATTGAATAGAGATGTTGTACATCCTTTGCTTGTGTTATTCATGTGTGCAGGTTCTAATTATAACACTTGGAGCTAAAATTGGAGCTTACAAGCGAGGAGGAAAGGGAAGATTTTTACAGATTCGAGATAGGCTTCATTCCCATATTCTAATCTCTTTAATGAAAACTCTATGTTCTTTGTATTTTTTTGTTCTAGACTAGTCCACTAGGTCTAGGGAATTCACCTTTGTCTGGAATCATAAATTTTTCATAACAAATTGACGACTCCACTGGGGATCGATTTATTCCCTTATTCGTTTCCTTGACCTTAGCACATTTTTCACCTCTTAAAACAAGCTTGATTGATTCACTTAGACCTTGATTGACCCTAGGAAAATAATTACCTGAGCTTGATTTGATTTTTTATGTTGTATTTTGGTTGAATCTGCCTCAACACACCCCCTGGCCTATTTAGCGCCCTCACTAATCCTTGTAAGATGCAAAAAATTGAGTTCCTTTTTGCATTCCTTGCCTTTCTCTTTGATCTTCTTTGGTCCATAATGTTTTCTTGAGTTTTCCGAGTTTATCAGTGTCTCTTAAAAGCCATCTTAATGTTTGCATTTGGTTTCATTTCCATTTGGTAAGAATTTATTTTGTTTTTTCTTTTTCTTATCAATTAGGTCATTTGTAAACATTGAACTTGATTGTTGATTGAATTGAATAAATTTTTACAGTAATATTTTGTGTGATTTATTTTATCAATAATATTGTTGCATCTTAGTTTTCATTGCATTGGAAACATTAAAAGAAAACAAAAATAGTGAAGTTGAGGAAATCTATTGTTGCATCACTTGTTTGTTTCATTGTTGATTGATTTCTTCTTCCCCTACTTAGAAAAGGGTTCTTTTTTTCATATTAATTGAATCATAGGTTTGTTCAGGTGACATCGAGTTTGAGCTTTGAAAACTCAAGCTTAATTCAAGATAAAATTTAAAATTTTGTTGAATCAGTCTTAAGGAGCATTTTAAACATTAACACAAACATCTAGAGGTCTAGGCTAGAAATTTGTTCTGACATCTTTAAACATAGGAGTCGTCGTACTTTTTAGTGTTACATTCTAAGGGTTATATCCCATTCCACGTAAGTAAGTTTATAGGATTTTTCTCCACGTACCTTTAGGTATATCACATTGTGCTCCAAACATGATAAGTATATGGGAATGCTCTCATTGAACGGTTACACATTAGACAACACTACTATGGACTAAGCTTCCACATACCTTCGGGTATATTTTGGAAGTCTCATATAGGTTCCTATCCTACCATAGATAATCAAGTCATCTGCCTTACACACTATGATACATCGAACACAACATTTAGAGAGATTGCATGCCTGTATGTAAATCCTTGTTTCACCTAGGTGGTATGTTGTAGTTCACGATGACTTCGTGAAACCTTATGCCTAGTTACCCATTTATTTTATTTCATCTTTAATTTTTAAAATCAATTAATTGAGGGCGGAACAACATCCTTACCATGGAACAACTCCTTAGTGGATTTTAGGTTGAGGCTAATGGTGACAGTTCCCAAGTCCACCAGTCAAGGAAACCCTTATGACAGGAATCCTAGTCCTTTTCCTTCTTTTGGAAATATTGGCGCTCTTTATATGGTAATGTTGTCCCTTCTTGGATTTACCATTGGTTTACCTATTTGGTTGTTTTCGACCTCCTTGGTTCCGAATGTCCAAACTTCTCCTCAACGAAGTTCTCCTCCACCTGAACAATATCAACCTCAAGTTGATCCTAAAGTTGACCCTTTGCCTTCTTCACCTGTTGTTTCTTCATCCCTTTCTTCCTCCTTGCTTGGTGAAATTCTTGATTTTACTAACTTGGAAGTTAAGAAGAAGAAGAAAAGGACGAAGAAGAAAAAGAAAAACAAGTAGGGGGGAAACCAAGCAAACATTTTTATTAACGAAACTAGTATGGAGAAACTTCCAGTAATCCCCACAAAGTTAAATTACCTTGCAATCTATGTAAGGGTGATCACCTTCTTATATATTGTCCTGGTATTCCACAGGTATTAGAAGTGTGGTCCAAAGACTCACATCAGCCATGTTATCAGCCTCTGAAGATCATGCTGGTGATAAACCATCACCTAATGATAGTAAGGTACATGGGAGAAAGGGTAAAGTTAAGTTTCCATGTAGGTTATGTGAAGGGAATAATCCAATTCACCTTTTTCCTTATATGGATGAAGCCTCAAAAGTGTTGGAAAACCTTACATCTTCTCAATCTCCTCTTTCAGCTAGTTATCGAAATATTTCTCCCAATCCTCCACCAATTGATGAAGTGATTGATCATAATTCATCTCCATTCAATCCCACTTTCTTTAAATGTGAATCCCATGAGTCCATTCCCGACCAACAATTGGTTGATAAAATGGTTCACTTGATCGTACCTTTCCCATAGAGAGTGAACTTCATACTGCTCAGGTTCTTCTTGTTTCTTTAGATTCCAATGAATTGGGGTGAAATCCTCCCATTCCAAGAGCACATGGGGACAATTCTCACATTCCCATGGAACAGGGGGAAAATACTCCCTTCCCATGGCACGGGGGAGCAGTTCACCCATTCCTACGAAACCTCCTCCAAGAAAACAAACCATTTCCTTTGATTGGAGTCAATTCATAGAACCTTGTCTCCTTTCTTACATGCCCTTCCAGTCATGGAAAATTCTTATAATAGACATATTTCACACTATTATTAATGAGGGTACCTATGTTAGTATTATGTCCTCATCTGCTTGGCAAGCTTTGGGTTCCCCACAACTTATGTCCATTGATCCAAATATATTAGATTTTATTAGAAGAACCAATCAACCTTTAGGTATACTTCCTCATTTTCCTGTTACTTTGGGAAGGAAAATTTGTATGTACTGATGTTATGGTAGTCACAGGCCCCTTTGATTTCAATTTTCTCCTAGCACGAGACTATGTTTATGCTATGAATATCGTGTCCACACTCTTTCAAGTGATGTGTTTCTCACATGATGGGATAATTGTTACCATTGATCAACTTTCATATGTTGGCCCTGATTTGACTGCAAATCATCCAACTTTCCTAGACATTCCTTTTATGGAAGTGGTATCTCACCCACCATAGATTAATTATGTGGCAACAGGTTCCATGCCCGCATCTATTGATGATTTAGTAGGTGATGTAGTGCATCATGTACTGGGAGAATTGGTACTTGATCATTCCCTTAGATCCTATGATATATATCCCTTCTAGAACATTATTCTCCTATCTAATGAGAACCTCTTGGAAGCCATGGCCTTTTACAGGTCATGATTAAGTTCCCCAAAGCAGAGTTCCTTTTCTTGTGTCAATCTCCTTAAAAAATGAAACAAGGTTCCCAAAGAAGAGTTCATTTTCTTGTGTCAAGCTCCTTAAATAATGAAACAAGGTTCCCAGAGCAAAGTTCCTTTTCTTTTGTCAAGCTCGTTAAAAAATGAAACAAGGTCCCCAGAGTAGAGATCCCTTTTCTTGTGTTAATCTCATTAAAAAATTAAACAAGGTCCTATGAGAATGGTTCTTTTCTTGTGTCAAGCTTGTTAAAAAAGTGAAACAAGGTCCTATGACAATAGTTTTTTTCCTGTGTCAAGCTCATTAAAAAGTGAAACAAATCCCATACCAATTTGAGTCTTTTATTAGATATCGTAAATTCCTAGTTGAGTCTTTCACTTGATCTCGTAAATGAACCTTCATTTCATCCACCTGTCAGTAACCTGCAGTCTACCTAGGTGAATGAAATGAAGCTTGGGGGGAATGTGCCCATAATTGAGTCATTATGTTAGGGGCATGCAAACTTATCTCAAGCATAGGTTTTCTCTGTTTCAAGCTTGTATAAAAATGAAACCACTCTCAAGCATAATTTTCATTTGTTTCAAGCTTGTATAAAAATGAAACCAATTTAAAGCATAATTTCCCATGTCTCAAACTTGTGTAAAAATGAACCATTCTCATTTTATCCCTCGTGATTAACATTTTATTAACCTAATTTTTCCAGATGAACCTTGGTTTTCTCATTCCATCTTCACCATTTTCTTGGTCGATCATACACTTTCACTTGGTTTTTTCCCTTTGTTAAGGAACTGCTGAGATGAGTGGTCTTGTTAGCCTACCTCATTCCTCCAAGAGGATTTCTCTTTCAGCTCTTTTCAGACTCTCTAAACATGAAAATATTGTCAAGTACTTGTCTTTTCGAACTCGTTAAAGTAGATGCAAAGACATCTACCCAATATAAGTTTAACCCTTTTCCGAACTAAGATAAACTATTTACAAAAAAGGAATACCTTAGTTAAACATGGCTAAGAGGTTCTCCTGAGTATCATTTTCTACCTTTTCAGACTCAAGAGACTATTTACAAAAATAAACCTTTGGATTTTTCCTTTTCACATCTTTTTCAAACTTTCTAGACATGAAAAATAAGTTGAGTTACGCCTTCGCTGGACTCGTACAAACATAAAACAATGATGGACTCATCGAACATGAAAATACTGAACCAATCCTTCACAGGGTTCATTAAAAATACTCAGAGGGATTCATCCAAAGGATGAACTTACAAATCAAGCATATGTTATCCTCCTCAAGCTTGTCAAAAAAATAAAGAGGTCTTGACCAAAAATGGTTGGGGAAATGAACAAAAAGGTTACTGACCTATTAATGGTAGTGAGTCGCTCTTGAACATGACACTCTTTCACTTCATCTCTGTGACTGTTGGGTTTGGAAATCTTCTTGTCTTTTCGGTGCATCACACCATATCAAACTCTCCATATTTAGTTTTGGGTCAATTTTGCCAACTCCATAAAGTGTCACTGATATGTTCAAGAGAAGTCCTTCGGTTGATATTTTCTATAATACTCCTAAGCCTTCATTCATGTTTGCCATTCCTGAACTAGTTTCACATAAACATCATTCTGTCTCATATCTTGATACCTGTTTATGGGAGATACATCAAGGCCCTCCTGCAATGGGTCACTTCCTGTCAACATCAGATCATTATCCAAGAAGTTAACTTAGAAACTCCCTTTGGTACCTAAGTGCTTGCATACATCAATGGAAATTTTCATCTCTCTCGGTGACAGGTATTCATCATTGGCCTTCGACCAAAATATTCTGTGTGGTGTTTGAATTCAACTCATTCATTCACACCATACGGATTATACTATGGTACCTTGAGAGCCATTAACATCATCGCTGGTTTCTATTGCGTCTATTAACAACTTACATCATTATCTAGTAATCAGATCATGTCTACCACGTTCGAATTCAACTCATTTATTTACATGGTTAGACTCGTACATTGGATGATTGAGTGAATGAGATAGAAGACCCCAGATCTAGTTCCATCCATCCAGGCTACGATTTCAGGATTAATACAAGATTACAAAGCATGATTGCCATGATCATTAAGACAATCATCCAAGCATGGGTCCACTCTCTGTCATTGGTGGATGAGACTTCTTAATCATTGTACATGTAATGTTAGATTATGTGTTGAGCATGGGTATGCCTCCCTCAACAAAGATGTCATGATGAAAATGTATTGTAACAGATGATGATCTCAACCAATTGTTCTTGATTTAGACTTTTCACAAGGTAAAGTACTTCAGTCACCAGCTGCCATTTCAGACTTTGTACTTTAGGGGGAAATATTTTATAGGCCATTTTGTCACATCTGGTCAATAGGCCTATCAATTGGATCAATCAATATCTTTGAACATCTTGTCATCATCCCTTCACAAATCCCTAAGCATGAGTTTTCCAAAAAGTCTGCATTTTTGGTATTAGTTTCTCAAAATCAATGTTTTTAGTCTCATCGCATCCTGCCCTTTTAACCACTTGTGTTCAACACTAGTTTCTCCCTTCTGCACCAACGTTGGTCAACACTTGTTGCTCCCTTCTGCAAGTGTGCTGATTTTAGAAATTCAAGAAAATTAAAAAAGAATTCTAAAGATTCCTCTTATAGAAGCTTCTAAGGGTTGTTTTAACTATTTACCATGGATAAGAAGTTCAAATCCTATCTGATCCTACCTTTGAGACTTCACCTCTTATCCCTTGAGCTCATCCTCCCATCATACGTGGATCTTAAGCCCATAATGGTAAATCCTAAACTACCATCCTTATCCTATAAATTTACTTCCATCCATAGCATTAGGGTTGGATTTTGGAGATTGATAGTGCCCTCATGCTACTACCTTGAACCTAAGGGAGTCATCATCTTCATGAATTATGGTTGATATTGAGGTGTGCTTTGTGACAAGGAAGGACAAGTAAAATTGGGGAGATGTCTAAAATATCAACTACTATTTATGGTTGTAAATTTTCTCTTATTTATATTAATACAAAGAGTATCTTGTTTTCCCATATTTTTTTATTTTATGTTTACACTCATGTATTCCAATGGCATGCTGATTCATTGAATAGAGATGCTATATTATGTTATATATATATATATATATATATATATATATATATATATATATATATATATATATATATATATTGTGGATCCTTTTCTTGTTTTGATCATGTATGCAGGTTTTGATTATAACACTTGGAGCTACAATTGGAGCTTACAAGCGAGGAGGAAAGATAATCTTGCTACAAATTTGAGGTAGGCTTCATTCCCATATTATAATATCTCTAAGGAAATCCCTTTGTTCTTTGTCTTCTGTTGTTCTAGACTAGGCCACTAGGTCTAGGGAATTCACTTTTGTCGGCAATCTTAAATTCCGCATAACACTATCCTAATGGAGACATGCTAGCGAAGGTGAAATACTTGATTAACTTGCAAATTAGTTCATAAGAAAAAAAAAAACAATCATGAAAGAATAAACAACACCCATTCAACAAGATCCATACCCAAAGCAATGAAATAGTTCATTATCTTCAATATGTATTATATCAACATATATCACAAACATAAAAAGAATAGTCTTGCTACATTAACGACACATGGCACATGAAAGAGTGATGGATCGAAGAGCTTCTGATAATTAATGAAAGGTCCCAAGAACATTGTTACATTGATGAAACACTAGCTCTAATAGTGGAACATGAAGCTACAACTTACTTCTCCAAACAATGACTCTCTCTCCTATGCACTACTATAGAAGCCAAGGAGAAATCTCTAAGAGTCCAAGCCCTTTGTTTGAGTTATGAGGATCTATTTATAATAAATAACAATGACTCTTGAATTTCCTAACAACTATTCAACTTCTATGACTTATGGATTTCCAACATGACTCTTCACATTTTACATATATCTCTTTACATTTCACATGTGTCTCTTGGACT
The DNA here is from genome assembly GCA_000404065.3 of Pinus taeda. Lineage (NCBI taxonomy): Eukaryota > Viridiplantae > Streptophyta > Pinopsida > Pinales > Pinaceae > Pinus > Pinus taeda. The sequence goes on along the minus strand of APFE031323631.1, from coordinate 33,419 downwards.
TCATATTGGACTTATTATTTACAAACATATAAGATGACAACTATATAAGACAAAACTCTAATAAGAAAAAATATTCTCACATAGGAGAAAGAGACAAACTAGTAACTTCGTCATGGAGCTCATTTGGGATATATGAGTGCCATGCTTTGAACTCTGATTCGATAACTTTGACTTGAACGTGAAACTCTACAACATATCACATCTTTACCTCTAATGCTTATGGAAATATGGATTTGGAGCTGGATTGTATGTTATTCCACAACCATGATAATTTCATGTGAAGTTTAGCTGGTGCTATTGCATACTGTAAAATAATTTTGTTGGTGATCTCCAAGCCTTCCTGTCCTGATGTTTGCTCCATTTTCTCAATGAATTGCTTTATCTTGTACATGATAACATCCTTGCCTCTTATCTCTCCATGCACACCCATATAAGGCATCCCATGTGTCTGGGATTCCAAACCGCTATGAAATCGATCAAAAGCAACTATAGTGTTGCTTGCTTGTTCACCAAGATGGGTATATTTATAAAAATGGAGCCTCAACTGCACTCTATCCATCTCAACATAAATTCTGTCCTTCTTGACCAACTGGTATGGAAAATCTGGATACCTAGCACCCCACTCTTGTATCAAATCCACAACTCTATTTTCAACCTTTAGGAGATTCAAAATCTCTTGAGCTTTATTTTGTATTCCAATTAGGGGTGCCATTAGCTCATGTAAGAGAATAATCTCATTATATAACCATCTCATGGTATCCTCTATTGGCCCCAGTTCTTCAAGTATATATGATAGGAAATAATATTGTTAGAAGACAACCTTTGATTCTTTGCAGTGAGTGATCTACTTATCACTTTGTTGTAGCTAAATCCTGTCTCAACCATGCATTCTCACTCATTAGATAATCTGATTTGTCTTGTGCTACTGTTACGAAAGTAACATTTTTTTCCATGGTTGCTCAGGGATTTCTCCTAGTATTAGTTGTTATCACCTTCTTAGTGAATTTGGAGAGTGGATATTCAAGATCATTGGGGAATTATCTTAGTCTTTCTTGAATGATCCCATTCTTTAATTAATTGAAGGTGACATTACATACACCCATGACCCTATCTTGTAGTGGAGGGATAATTCCCATGTCGTTGAACGGGAGATGGCCTATTGTAAGAGGAGGTTCTGATGGAGTGCCTAGTTCAACTACAATAGGTTCAATAGTATCCTCTTCTTCTAATTATGCTTCCATATCTTGGGCCATTTGGTCTTCCTAATTTACCTGTATAGCTTCATATTCTTGTGATTTCTTATGTCTTTCTGCTTCTTCTGTTCTTTTCCTTTATTCTTCCTCTGCTTCCTACTTTAATTTAAGCATGTAATCCTGCTTCCTCATTTCTTCTTCTTCTTTATGTGAACACTCTTTCTCTCTTTTGCGCTCTTCCTCTTGCTGACTCCTTTCTTCTATGACACCTTTGTACATGGGATCGACTTTAAATTTTATGCTACATTTTGCCACCAGATCATGCTTGACCTCCTTTCTGGGTGCTGCTATGTTCACTTGAGTTGTTTCCACCTCTTGTATTTCCTCCATCTGTACATCTAGAGCATGTGGGACATGAGAGGGACCTGCCTCATCTCCTGGTCAAATTCTTTCTTGATGCATTGTACTAAATATTAACCTTTACATCCTCAGAGTTCATCATTAGTACATATGGCTAGGTGTATTGTATCTTATCAAAATGCTGCTTGCACACCTTTGTAGGATAATATGTGTGAAAATTCGATGTCCCAAAATGAAGACATTGAGTTCTTCAATTTCAAGCTTAGCCTCCTTAAGGATATTTAGCGTGTAAATTCTAATCTGTAAAGGAAGAGTGGGCCAAAAATCCTTTTTCCTCCTATGGAGTTGTGCAGACAGTCCATTATTCAACTGATAGGCGACCTCCTGCAAGACCACCTTGTTGGTCACATACCTAGGCATAAGGTGAGGAGTTGTCTGGCACCCAAAGCATCTAATCTATGTGCCTTGCGGTGAGGCAAACCAATCTACAATATCATATAATGCCTCCTTAACCTGATCAGTCATGCAAGGAGGTTCAATCTCGTAGATCATCTGGTAAAGTACTGCAAATAAATGCTCTGCCAACTTTTCATAAACTCCTTAGAAACTAATATATAATAACAATATGCAATGAAAATAGACTAGGAGTTTTTCCTGTGGGGTCCAACTCCATTTCATTCTCGTGAAAGTATATCGAGTGCGTATCCCTTATAGCAGATAAGCGAGCATATATAACTTTGGTGCTTTCTTTGCTTGTAAGGTAAAATTGGCCTGTTGTACATGACAATGCAACTCATAAGAGAGGATATCTTCCCAATTGAAAATTCTACCTCTTGTAACAACCAAGTTGAGAAGGAAGTTCCAATTCTCCTCAAAGTATTCTAGATTTTTCCGCCCATGTAGTCTGCAACACATTGCTATGAGTTACTAATATACCTTTATCAAGGTTCTTGTCGGGTACACTACACTTGCTCTCTGAAGGAATCTAGCATGCTCTTGGTACCAGGACTTATGATCTCTTTAGTGTTGATATTTTCCCATGTTGCATAAAACTGAGTGTTTGCATATTCTCTATGCTTTACCATATTATAATAATAACGCATGTCGTGTGGATGGTAAGTAGCAATCTCATTGTTGGTTTCATTGCATATGACCAAATTTGTGTTGTCCATGTGTAATAGGATCCATTCAATGGCTTCGACACACGACAACACCGAGAACCTACATGCAAATCTATGTATTCTGAACCATTTGATGTTGATGTATGCCTCCTCGTCCTCCAAATATTATGGGAATTACTTATGTATGAAAATATCCTTAATGCCTTTCCATGTGACTTTGAAATATTTGTCTATAAAGCATTATGTATCCACATGAATAGGAAATGTAGGCTTGACAATTTCAATTGCCTCAGTACTTGCTTCTAAGGTTTCTTTAGAGATAGTTCGACGGGTGGAATTAGGCGTTGTTTCAATAGATGATGAAAGAGAAATATAAGTTATATTTGGAGCACCTGCAAGTGGAATTGCACTCATGGTGACAATAATTAGTTTCAAGAAATTCCCTATCTAGCACTTGCAAACTTATGAAAGATAGTGACAAAGGGGAAATCAGATCTAGCTGGGAAAACTAGATTATCAATGATGAGACAAGGTGACTTGGTCATACATTGGGAGTGAAACCAACATCATGATAAGAGGAGGGCGCATGTTAGGAAAAAAATGGTCAAATAGGTCTAGTTGAATCTTGAGGATGCACTATGTGCTCAAGGAGAAAGAGAGAGATAGGATGAAGGGTGCAGGGCACAGTCTCATGGCACAAGGAAGGCACATTGAAACTTGTGAGTGTGCTATGTTCTCAAGGGAAGTCAGGGAGGGTGCAAGGCACACTATTAATGAACAAGAGGGGTAGGCTTGATGCTTGTTGATGTGTTATGCATTAGAAAGAGAGAGAGCTCCTTGCTGGGCACAATTTTCAAGAGAAAAGGGTCCTTGTTTCTCCAGAGTGCACTCTAAAAGGAGACTTGGTTTTTTGGGTGCAGTGTTCCAAGACAGTGGGGCTTTGAGTTCCAGAAGTGCGCTCAAGCTAGAGACATACTCAAAATATACTAAGGGATGACCAACAACGATTTTGGATTACAATAACGAAAAGAGGAAGGTTCTGCAAGTATTTATAAGATCTATCACAATCATGACCAGAAGATGGAAGTTCATGGAATGTGAGTCATAAGAAATGCCACTTGCGACAACAAAATGACACTTGTAGCAAGAAGAAAGGTTGAAAATTCCACTAAAGAAAATGAAACAAAGTGAAACACCAGCAAGGCAAACAAAAGTGACAACAAAAATGAGAAAAGAAATTGAGAAAAGCAACATGCAAAACTTACTTGTGATCATGGTTGAAGAGAAAGTTCCTTTATGGAAATAAGTGTGCTCAACCCAGAATGATGGATGATTGTGAGAATGAATTATTAATGGGATGATTATAGAGATATTTTACATGCAAGGCAAGTTCACGCATGCCCTCCACTTGTTGACTAATGATTTAGTTATGAAGTTGAGTGAGCTCTTATGTTCTAGGGGTGTCCCCAACAAACCAAAAGGAAGGGCACATGCATGAAGCATAAGAGGGCACAACCACTGTTGCTAAGGAGTGAACTCCAACTGGGAGAAAGAGGGTGTAGTTACTAAGAATAAGGAGTGCACTCACCTTGTTGATTGTGAGTATGCTCAATTGTTTGAAGAAAGTGCGCCCACTAAGAGGTAAGAGTGCACTTTTTCCCAAGGAGGGTGTAGTTCCAACCAACAATGGATTTTTGTGACTACCAAGTTAGGAAAATGTGCTTTCTCTAGGAGAAAAGTTATGCTTTTATTTCTTTTGTGTATCGTGCGTGTCTAGTGCACAAAGATAGTCACTAAGTCAAATAAATCTAGCACTTTCCTATCTTAGAAAGATAACAAAAGTGTGATTAAAGATAGGGTGATGACACTTAGAAAAGTTTAACTTAGGAGGAAATACAACATTTAGGGACATCAAAAGGATAGTCGAAACTGAGAAAAACATGAGCAAATAACAAGGCGACACAAGAGGGATTGAAACAACAGTTCATGTAGGCTTCGAAATTTAGTTAGGCAAAATTTTTGGAGGGTCGTCGTTGCATCGACAACACTCCCACAGACGATGGCAATAAAGATTTCAGAACCTAAAGACCTGGAAAATCAGCCCAATATAGAGTTATGGAAGGATATAATTATCTTTTTAGGAAGCTCCCCTTTCTCACACAATCAAAAATATGGAAGGTTATTTGGAACAAGGATGCCATCCCAAAGGTTAACGCATTATGTTGGATACCGGTCCATGGGAACATTCTTACAATGGAAAACTTAAAGTGCAAAAGTATCCAAGGCCCTTCTTGGTGCATTCTTTGCAAGGGAGAAGAGGAACCAATACCACATTTATTTCATGAATGTTCATTTTCTCTAGCTGTGTGGAGACAGGCATTCGAAAAGGTCCAATATATTCCCACCATTCCCTCAAATTGGCAGGATATGTTTGTTAATTAGACACCACAAGGAAGGTTTCAATTTCCCATCATAAAATGGGCATGGAAAACTCTTGCAAATGTTTTATGTTGGGTTATTTGGATCACAAGAAACAAAGTAATTTTGAAGGCAAAACCCCTTCTATTGTCTGATCTGCCAACAAGGCCTTAATATTACTCTTCGAATCGCTCTCCTTGAGAAGCCTAAAGAAATCTAATGTCGAAGGATTATTAGAGCTAGAGGGGAGTTGGATAAACATTACAACCTCCTTGGATCATGCTAGAAGCTTCAAAGTTCATGCAAACACAAGAAAAGTTCAGCGTTTAAGATTCAATCTAGAAGAACTTGGTCCTGAAGAAGCATACAATCATCGGTAATATTATTCTTTGATGGCGCTGCAAAAGGGAACCTAGGGGCAGCAGGAGCATGAGAGGTAATATATTTGCCCTGATGAACAATATATAATCAGATTCACATGGGGAATAGGTTCAGCCACCAACAATAAGGCATAATATTTAGCGTTATGGAAAAGTTTGGATATTACCCACAAGGTCTACGGGATCAAGGAAATTATTGTCCTTGGGGACTCTATGCTTATGATCCTAATGTTCTCAAATTACAACCATGTAGCATATCCCTTTGAGCTCTGCAATGGCTAAAAGGATTAATCTCCGAATAAAAAAAATTGAAAAATTGTCCCTATTCCATGTTCTTTGCCATCTAAAGTGTGAGGTCGAAGAAATGGTGGACCGCGGATCGGAATTAGGGGAGATCAAGCGTGAAATAAATGGACGTGACAAGGATTCACTCCCATACCATAGTAGAATTATGACAAATCTGAAGATCAGGTCCATCAATGATGGCATAGTCAGGTTCTCAAATCTTTGGTAAATAACTTCCTGCATGTTTGACACAGATTGGTGATTCGTGGTACCTCGATGAGACCTCCATTATTCTTCAAATGCCTTGTGGATATAACCATGGACAGTTGGGAAAACTCCATCTCTGAGAGGATGACATTCCATCCTTTAATATTATTAATGAAGAGACGGAGGCAATCTTCACCCTGCACCATTGCAAATTGGCTACAAGGATTTTTAATGTGGTTCCTTGGGTAGGACAATTTCTTAATCGTCATGACGATCGATGAATTGCAGGCATATTTGGCGACAGAGGAGAGCATTCGAGGGAGTAGGGAAGTTGATGGCTTATTTAAGTCAGCTCTGCCGCATATTGGGGCACCTGTATGTATTCCTTCTGAGTGCCTTTCTTGTAGCTATGTTCCGTTGAGAGGTTTGGTGATGACATCCATGGGAGGGCGACGTCCAGAGGATGAGCCGGACCATTTGAAGAGGGTTGTGGAATTCTTATTCAAACTTCTTATGGGGAGGATAAACCTCCTCACAAGGAGAGTGGAGATGTTGGAGCAGGATAAAGAAACCAATGCAAAGCGCACTGATGCTAAGTTTGAAAGCATGGAGAAGGTGGATAGGAAGTTAATTAAGCTGGAAACTGACCTCCTGTTTGAAAATTCTGAGCTTGTTAATAACAGTCTATTAGCAGATGCCTACGAGATTATAGTTGGACTGCTAGACCCCGTTCTCAGTCCGCAACAAAGGACCCCAACGACAGAGCAGATGATGTAGGGACGAGCAAGGGGAAAGGACTCATCAGCGAGGAAGTTGGCCCATTAAAGCCCAATTAACTGTGTTTTCTTCATGTATTGCAAATATATACTGTTTTTGTCCCAATTTTGTCAGTCATATAGGAAATATCAAGCTAAAATCTTAGCTCATAGGGCCAATTCTGTCAGTCATATAGGAAATATCAATGTAAAATCTTAGGTCATAAGGCAAAGTATTACTCTAGTTATGTTGGAATATTACTCTAGTTATGTTGGAATATAGAAGCAATTGATATTATTGAAGAAAGAAATTTTGTTAGGGAAATATCAATGTAAAATCTTAGCTCATAAGATTGTGCTATGCTAATTATGATGTAAATGGTTCTAGCTGTACAACCCGGTTTTATAATACAAAGTAACCCTCTTATTAAAAAAATATAAGATTGAGAAATAAATTATCTAAGAAAACACAATTAGGGATAAAACTCATATTAAAGATAGTTTTTACATTGACTTTTTAACATGGTAAGAATGGGCCGATAAAAGAAAAAAGAATGATCACTCTTCTTAGGTAAGTATAACAACTCAATGATATGTAAAGAAGTTCATTAATGTGTAAAGAAAAAAGAATGATCACTCTTCTTAGGTAAGTATAACAACTCAATGATATGTAAAGAAGTTCATTAATGTGTTTATAGCTACACCAAAAAAATATTTAATGTTAAAAATTATGTGGCAATTTAACTTTATTTCTTAATATTTTAGAATAATAAATTTGTCATATCTAAATTAAATTTTAATTAGAAAATACTTTTTTTTTTTAAATAAATTATTTTTAAATAGATGAATAAAAATCAAATAATTTTAATTTTCAATCATTCTTATTCAAATTGAAGGCCAAGAATAATAATACTAAATATAAATAAGAATAATAATACCAAATAATAAATAACTTAATTACATTGAAAAAATCAATTATTTTATCATTAAAAGAAAATTATTATATTTAAAGTAAGATTATTTTTTATATCTATTTTTCATTTTGCCTATATAATAGCTCAATTAGCAATGTCGTGTTATGAAGTATTATATAAACCATGAAATTCAAAGTTCAAATCTTCCTTAATCAAATGAAGAAAATACTAATAATAAATTTCATTTTATTATTTTGTCTTTTAATTAAAATAGTTATCATTTAAATTAAAAGAAACTTCTAACACACCATACATTAAATTAATACAAAACAAATTGAAACAATGTCCTGTTATGATGTATTATATAAACCATGAAATTCAAAGTTCAAATCCCCTTAGTCAAATGAAGAAAATACTTATAATAAATTTCATTTTATTATTTTTTCTTTTAATTAAAATAGTTATCATTCATATTAAAAGAAACTTCTACCACACCATACATTAAATTAATACAAAACAAATTGAAACAATGTTGTGTTATGACATATTATATAAACCATGAAATTCAAAGTTCAAATCCCCTTAATCAAACGAAAAAAATACTAATACTAAATTTCATTTTAATATTTTTTCTTTTAATTAAAATAGTCATCATTCATATTAAAAGAAACTTCTACCACACCATATATTAAATAATACAAAACAAATTAAAATAATTAATATTAAAATTTCAAACATTCATAAAATTAACTACACCATAATTATTTTTTTACAATTGTAAGAACATATCTATAAGAACTATTAATGTGTAACTTAAACTATTAATGTGTAACCTAATAAATTAAGTTAGTATTACAACTATCTTATGAAAAAAAAAAAATGAAATCAAAAGAAAACCTACCAAAAAAGGCTTTCTTACTTTGCCTTCTTGAATGATGTATACGAATTATTGATGTGTAGCTTAATAAATTAAGTCAAGTCGGTATTACAACTATCTTATGAAAAATAAAAAAAATTGAAATCAAAAGAAAACGTACCAAGTAAGGCTTTATCACTTGATGCCTTCTTGAATGGGGAATTGCATTGTTGCATTTTCATTTTCCATGTCTCTGGGTACTTGTTGGTTTCTTTCTCCATCCTTAACCACTCTTTCCCAGAGACTTAAAGAAATCTTTAAAAGTGAAACCAAAGTCTGAAAGAAAGATCTTAAAAAGATCTAAATTTGCTTCCATGGTTGCTTTTAAACCTTTTATAGTCTTGGTGAGATGTTATCAAACTACTATAATGGAAGAAAGCCACCCATGGTCCTCAATTTATTAAATATTCCCTATAATGTGGTTTGAATGTATGGTCTTTCCATATATTGTGGTTTGAATGTATGGTCTTTCCATACTTTTTTTTAAGAATAACGCAAATTCAAAATTTTTTTTTTTAAAGAGAGATCCATGATTAAAACATTCAAAAGCAAACAAAACAACATAAATTAAAACTGAGAGCTACAAACAGAGAAGCAAATGTCTTATACGTCAACCTAAAATAAGAGTATAGTTATCTTTTCGCATGGAGAGCATAATGAAGTAGACATTAACTTTCGATCAAGTGGGATCTACGCTCTTTATGCACCTAAATCTACCATATAATTATCTAAACTTAAGAGATTAATAAATAAAAAGAATAGAATACTAGTCTATACATTTAATAAATCTAACTTACATTTATTTCAATTCTAAGTGGAAAAATCATTCTAATATCATAATATTATATATATAAATCAAAATAATATTATTTTGTTTATATGTTTTTATTATATAAACTTTATAAAACAAAATAAAAAGAATAGAATTTCAAGATTTTTAACGAGTCAAACACGCCATTTATGTCCATCCTGGATAACACCGCTGCCATATGAACCTCGGTCTATGGAAACATGGATAATTGAATATGTTTGTCGCAATCAGATCTACTTATATATGAATCTGCTGGTCTTCCTGATCCCATAGTTGTTGTTTGTTACAGTTTCTCTACACATATGTTATTTATGGTTCTCTATACACAATATCATTGCCACCTTATTTTTGCATGTTTTGTCAATGTTGGTGATATCTAAAAGGGCTAATTCAGATGCATCTGCGCCCATGGCCAGCTGATCGGCGGATCAATATATGTACAATCAATTTTTCTATATTGACTCAATATAAAATATTGCTGCTTTTTTTCTCCTCAAAAATCTAACTTACATTTATTTCAATTCTAAGTGGAAAAATCATCTACATATTATT
>APFE031323601.1:0-41746 GCA_000404065.3 Pinus taeda | reverse complement strand
AAATAAGTAAATAACGAGAAAAAAAAAAAATCCTTTACTTAGGAAGAGAGGGCTGGGATCCAGCAACTGATTATCTTCCATCCGTCTTCTCTATTGAGATTGTTCGGTCTTTTCTCAATCTCAAGGGCTTCCCTAAATTTTCGGTGATGGAACTGCGAAACCCTAGCGATAACACTCTCCTCCTCTATGCAAACATGATGTTTTGTACTTTCGGCATGCTCAACTAAAGAGGAAGACTTGGTTCCTATGCTTGAGGTCAGATGCATGCTCACTAATCCTTTGATTAATGGAGTGATCAGTCTCACCAATATAGGGGGTCCCACAGGAACAAGGAATAATATAAACCCCTTTCATGTCCTTAGGGTTGATAGGATCCTTTACAGATCTGAGGGATTTACGAATCGTGTTGAGGGGTGTAATGGTCGAGGGCACATTATGCTATCAGTGCTCCCTTGAACATACGGAAGATGGACACCTGGGACCCGCTCTTTCGGTTCTCTTTTAGCTAATGAATTTTTGGCAGCTTTGAGGAAAGCTTTCTGACCCAGGTACTTGGTATAACCATTCTCCACAAAAACATTAAGGAGGTGGGATTTCTCTTTCTCAAAGCTTTTTTCATCAGAGATCCTAAGGGAACGAGTAGTTAGGGTGTTGAGAACACCCAACTTCTGAGCCTGGAAATGGTGGGAATTGGCATGAAGATACTACTCCATATGTGTTCTCTTTTGAAACACTTGGTGGGAGAGGGAACCATCACTATTATTAGAAATAAGAATATCAAGGAACGGGAGGCAACCATTGACTTCTTGTCCTTTAATGAACTTAATGGCTCACGATTGACGGTTCAGATGATCGAAGAAGAGATACAATTCCTCTTGGCCATGACAGCAGATGACATTAGTGTCATCTACAAATCTCTTCCAAAGTTTCAGCACAAGGCGTACCGAGCTTAGGGCCTTAGATTCAAAATACTCCATAAAAAGATTAGCTATGACAGGGGAAAGGGGGGAGCCCATGGCAACACCACAGGTTTTCTCAAAGAAATCTCTTTCAAAACTAAAGAAGGTGGAGGTGAGGCAGATCTCCACTAATCGAGCAATATCACGATCAATGAGGCGGTTGATCACCTCCATGGCCTCATTTATAGGGATGCAGGTGTATAGGGAAACAACATAAAAACTAACAAGGATGTCCTCAAGGTCAAGCGTAATGCCTTTGAGCTCATTAATAAAGGAAGGAGATTCTATGATGAAGGACTCCGTACGACCAACTAAAGGCTTAAGTTTGAAGGCAAGGAAATTAGCAAGAAGATAGGTAGGCCCACCAATGGTGTTGACAATCAATAACATTTTTGTGAATTTCTTCCTGAGTGTTTTGGCATCCATAATGTCAGTTAATTGAATTACTTCATTAACTTGATATTCATTATAAACAAGAAATATTTAAATCCCAATACTTTAAACATCTTGCTCTTGGTTGGGTTAGATCTATATCTGCCTAATTAAGATAAGATTAAAATTAGTTTCTTTCTCCTTGCATTATAGAACAAGTTTTCATTTAGAATAATTTCTACATTCTTTCAAGTCCTCTTCTCAAAGAGGCAAAATTTTAGTTGTGGCTTGGCTAAGCCTAAATCAGCTGAAGGGTCATTCTCTTGTCTGATACATCATACATCATAAACCAATACAATAGGGAGAAGGTAAATAGACCTAATTAAACTAGTCGGAGCCAGCAAACTAAACGAAAAAGGAGCTGCTTTAAGGTCCAGACCGGGTAGTTATTCCCCATTGTTGTTGCAGTGCTTTTTGAGGTATACAGAGGTACATGCGTGAATATATTTAGTTCTCTTGTTGTCATTGACATGGTTTTTCCAGGTGTGATACTGGTTTTAGCCTTGCCTTGCCATTTTTAGATAGTCATGGTTTGATGGGGTTCCTCATTTGGTTGATATTTTGATTGTCAGATGGTTTTGCAACTAGGTGAGGTGGTCTGAGGAAAATTCCCAAAGACCTAGAAATCCATGGACCGATTTTGACTGGATTGCAGTAAATCTTGAGGGTGGAGACGAGAAAATTATTGAAGGTATTGGTTATAATATTCATAGGCATTTAATCTTATTTAAGGCCTAGTGATTGATTGACCGATTTTGGTAGGATTGTGGTAAATCTTGGTAGGGTATGTTCTTCTTTTGGGCCTAGTGATCCCTTGACCAATTTTGCGAGGATTGCGGGAAAGCTTGGTTTTGTAGGTGTTCATTAGGGTGGAGGTGGTTCAATATTCAAGAATCCTTAGTTGTTTTTTTATGAGTCCCACATTCATACTTAGAATATGGCATGGGGATGATTGGCTGAAAGAAAGGTTTTATTATGCTCAATCTATGGTTGGGTGGTACGTGGAATTCCCTAACATGGTTGGCTTTTTCATATGTTAATAAAATATTTATTGCTCATATGTTTTATGATTAATTGCACCTTTTATTATGTGGAATGTATGGTTGTTATATCATGGTTATTATTATGGTTATATGTTGGTTATAAGCATGGTTTTATAACAAGTTCTAGTAATGGCTCTTGAAATGTTTGATTAATTGATGAATGGTTGATGATTGCATGAGCTTAAAAATGTGATTGTAGATTTTATGAGAGGGCACTAGACCTTTTTGATTATTCTCAAATAAATATCCAACCCTATGTTCAAATATGCATTCCTCACCTATAGATTACATGTTCTCAATATGTTTGATGAAATGACTATCATGGTCAAGCTAGGCTAGGTAAAAGAAAATTATTCAAGTTTGATTGAATGACTTTGTTATGATGTTAGAAAGGATTATGGAAACTCTCATTGAGTTTTGGGCAGTCTAGAGATTTTCATGGAAATTAGGCTAAGAATCTGAGACTACATGCTTTGAACTAGACATTTTGGGCTGCAACCACTATGATACAAGCTTATGCATGTGGCAGGAGGCTCCCAACTACATTTGTGCCTTGTTGTGGTAGTGGTTGAGGGATCAGGGCAAGGAAAACATGGTCTAACTTACGATTTGGCTACTTGGGGTGGTTTCTCAACCTTTGAGTGAGTTGTAGACCCAGCAGAATGTGCTGAGATGTCATTTGGTTGTCAGGTGTCGACCCCACTTCCTTAGTGGGACCTAGGAGATTAGGTCGGGTCATAGTAGGTATTTATCTCATGTTTACCTTTGCAGTCCGGTGAAAGTGGGTAAATGTGGGAGGGGTGGTTAGAAGAAATGAGGCTCCAACACGGGATATACTCCAAAACAAATCATTATCGGGACCATATAAATGTCCCCTAGATCTTTCAACATCTGAATCAGCCTCCCATCTATTCGTAATGTTTCCTTTCACTTATATGACATGGAAATAAATAAAGAATCTAGAATGGTGCTTAGACATCTTTCAAGGATCAAACATTGAAGATCATTTCAAAAACCGAATATCTACTAAACAAAATTCCCTTCACAAGGATATCCCATTGGTGGTGGCATGGGGCATATGGTGTGAGAAGAAGAAAGTAGTTTTTGAAAACCAATGTTCCTTCTTCCTTAGAATAGATTTACACAAACTAGCTTTGCAAAACTCTTTGACCTCCAAACATAAATGTGATTCTTCTATTTCTTCTTTGTATATAGTTATTAAACAATATTTTCCATGGGATTTCTTTGATGGATCTGTTCAAACCAATCCCTCCTTAGGTGGGGTAGGAGGCATCATCTACCTACACAATTCACACTCTTTCTCTTTATCTACAAATAATGGGCATGCCATAAATAATTATGCTAAGCTCTTCCCTCTTTATCTCAGTATTCCATGTTCCATCCATTTGTGAATACACTCTCTTCATTTATATGGGGAATCATAGGTGGTTATAAATTGGGTCATTAGACATGCCCATTTGAGAAATTTCACACTTATGCCTCTTTATGAAAATATCTTACAAAAAAATTCCGATGTTTTCCGAGATCACCTTTGATCACGTCTATTGGAAAAGGAACACACTCATGGGCAAACTCTCTAAAGCTACTATGGTCTTGGATAGTGGAACATGGAAGGTCACTGAACAGAAGGAGGGCCAACACTTACAAATTTTCTTGACCCTTGGAGATAATTAAAGATTCTATTTCGTCATCGTTCTCAAGTATCTATCTACTTGATGATGATATTGTAGGTGTACTTTGTTTTCTAATTTTTATTTTGGTTCAAGAATTTTGAGACACCATCTATGGACAATTTCTAGAAACATATTTTTTCTTTGTTTTTTAATTGGGAAGGAAAGATGAAAAAAAAGTAATATATTTTATATCTCTAGTAGCCATTTTTTTTTTCTCGCTCGGGCAACTGACCATAGGAATTCCCTTCTATTCAAAAACCTTATAGTGAATATTTAGGAGGCTGGCCGGAAGTTTCTATTCTCTTGATAGAAATGAGTAAAATCGTCATTACTCCACCCATGTTTGTAAGTTTCTAAGCAAGGTGCGGATATGCCAGCTCAACTTTATTCTATTGCATTACCAAAGCATTTTTGTGCAACTCAGGTCCTTCAATTAAAGGTTCTTTTCAATGCAGTGGTAGTATTTTTCGTCATGTGAAAATATGCGTAGTGACGTTACGGAAATTTGAATAGATTGCTGTCTTGGAAGTAAGCATTGAATAGTGTCCTCTTAGGTGACGCAACCGGGATCAATGATCGTAATATTTGGAATTTATTTATTTGCAGCAGTCTTATTTGTGTTATTGTATAATTTGATATTTAGAATCTATTTGCAGTAATCTTATTTGTATTATTGTACAACGTGTATGGAGGAACGCCCACCTCATTTTATCAGTATTGTTGTAACAAAGTATCCCCGGAGCAGGGACAGCAAATTTGAGGTATTGCCTTGTGTACTTGCGATTAACTATATGAGGTGTTAATTTCGACATTTTGTGGGCAGCCATCTTTCCTCTTACTGTGTTCAAATGAGTTCGAATAAAAGTTGGGTGGGAAAGTTCATTCGAAACCCCTCAGATTCTTCCAGACAGAGGACACCTCAAGAAGGTTAGTAAACCCTGCTTAGCAATTTTGTTATAGTTTTTATGGGCTAATGGTTATGATAAATTGATTTCCGTAGGTATATGTAGTTTGAATATTGAGAGTATTAGATCAAATAATTAAAAAGCACATATGTATGTAGGTATATGTAGTTGAATATTGAGAGTATTAGATCAAATAATTAAAAACCACATATGTCAAGTTTTATTAGTACACTTTGTTGACTGTGGATCTTGTTAGCAAGATTATCCCATCAAATTTTAATGGGTGGTTGTGGGCTGTGTGGAGATATGCTAAAAAAAATATAGTCAGTTAAGGATTAGTATAGCTTAGCTCAGACCCTGTAAAATCCCAGTGACTTCAACAGATTCAACTGTAAGTAACAGGTCCTCAAATCAATGGTCAAGCCTGGAAGATCATACACAGTAAAAAAATACGTCAAACTAGGACCTCAGTTTTAAAAAACTACCTTTACCTACTCCCATGTTTGGCTTTCCGTTGCTCTTTTTCCTGAGGCGACTCCTCTTTATGGAGGTCAAATTAGGCTGAGGTGTTATCTAGGCGGGTGCTGCTAAACAACTTTTTCTCCTTTTTATGATTAATTTAGTTATTCTGACCTTGGTGGCATCTCAATTAGCAAGTGCTCTGAAAAAGAAAGGTTATGTGTCAAGAGATTCAAAATTGTATTGCCCAAAACTTACGGCCTCTGTTGAACATATAAAGAGTGTGTCTGCTGAACTTAGAGTTATAATGGTAGTGAGAAAAATCGATCTCATATCAAGAAAGTACATGCAGCGAATCTAATTATTCAACTTAATCAATAAAAAAACCATATGTAGATCATAATCAACCCCCATATCAAACCATTACAAAACCCGCACAATCCAATTGTTCAATGTTACGCATAGAAAAAGAGTGTTGAATGTATGTGGTCTATACTGAATCAAAGTATCGTGTAGTCCTTGCACCACACTGGCCTCCCAATCCATTGTGATTCCTTTCAAATTGTTGTGTGGAAAAATATTGGCAACCTGTACAGCCTTGTGAATTATTTTTGGAGTGCAGCCCACATAGAGGTGTTCCAATCCTTCAAATATGACATTGCACTTGGATCAACGTTTGATCAGAAAACCTAATGTACATCGAAGTATCATCAGAAATACTTACCCTCGATTACATCAAAAGCTATTTTTAACCGTGTCTTCCAATTTAGTTTGAAACATTGTGCATTCTTGGATGGAATAGAAACTAAGAACAATGTTTGTTGGTTAAATAGTCAATTGACTCACAGGCCTATTCAGAATGTTTATCTATTAATCTTAGAAGTATGTGTACTATACAGGCAGTATTTGAGGGATTTTCTAAACTTGTTGGAGATAAGCATAACAGTAACTTAATATGGTCAACTTAGTTACTAATACAGTCCAACATAAAGCCTTGGAATGTGGTTTATGTCACTTATCTTATACTTTAAATTTATGAAATATATCCGTCTTCTTCCTCAAGGAAAACACTCCTATAGAGCATAAGAAATTAAATAATGATAGAAAGTATGACAATTCTTAGGAATAGATCAAGCAAATGGTAATGAAGAGGTGGAGGGCTTTCCAAAGATGACTGGAAAATGGAATTATTTTAGATTTGTACACTGCTGCAGGATGATAACTGACACTACAATCATGGTTTGACAACAAGATGGGTTCCGTTTAGCCTACTCATGACTTCCTCCCAAATTTCCAGTCCTTAGTAGAGTTGCTTCTGGTTCACCCTACTCATGTTTTCCCGTTTTCCTCCCAAATTTCCGGTGCTTTGTAGAGTTGCTTTCTGTTTATCATTTGAATGCTATTCATATATAGGGTTATACCACAACATCACCATTCATGTTGATTACATTTACTTATTTTTTAAAATTGTGAATTTAAAATAGTGAATTTAATTAATAGTTTGAAAATTTACTTTCAAACCTATTTATAATATTCATATGAATATTTTAGTAATTTTCAAACAAAATTGTATAAATAAAAAAATTCAACTAATTTAGTATAAGCATTGTACAATGGGGCATCCACAATACTAAAGTACCAAGATGAGACTGAGAATAAGTATAAAATATCTTTTTAGTGATTAGGCTCCAAGATAATCATATAGTCAGTAATAATAGGTCTTTAGAATTATTAAAAAAAAAAACTTATCTTTCTCCACTCACATCATCCTATAATGCATTGTCACATCATCCCATAATGCATTGTGCACACTTAAAACTAAATTCTAAAACCTGAACCAATAATGCATTGTGCACATTTAAACCTAAATCCAGAATACTGAACCTTGAAGATTAAAGTTTGAGAATCACATGTCATGCCATACTCATAAATAGAGTAACCAAATTGAAGAGTTTTGTTAGTTGTCTCGTACAAATAATATAACTCATTTTTCTTGTTTTTCTAGGTCAAATGACTATTTTCTCTATGATTTTGAGAGTTTTTATCTGACTTTTTTTGTGTTGGTATATTGGTGATAGATCTTTACTTGGTAAAATGTTTTATTTATTTAGTTTGATTAGGAAATATATTTATTTAATAATTGGATATAGAAGTTTTAAACCTGCCTTGACCAAAAATTTGATGCATTTAATACTTTCATACTAGAATTTGAATTTGAACACCAATGGGTTTGGGCTTTCCAAAGATTAGGATGCAAATGGGAGAGCTAGGTCCTTTTTTACATGCACAAAGATTATGAATTTCTTCATCCACATTACAATTTTTTTTTCAAAAGGCATATGCGTTACATTATTATTGGTAAATTTCTATTGAAAATTGTGTTCAAACTTATTTTATTATTTATAAGATTCATTTTTTGTCCCATTCATCACATGGAAAGAGATAAAATTGAAATTAATTGTTCATTTTCAAAATACATTGTAGTTAATAGCTTTGACTAAACTACATGAAAACTTTCCAAAAATAATTTAACTAGATTTATAAAATCTTGGAAACTAAAATAATATAGTAATTACAACGTAATTATATTAAATAATAATTTATTAATAAGATAACCAGAACTAACATAATTAAATACATTTAATCCTTTAAAAGTAATGCAAAAGATGTACAATATATCTAATTATATTATATTTTATGATAAACTTACAATTAAATAATTTAATGATAATAAAACTACCGCAACTTACATAAAAAAATAAAATATTTTATATTTATTAAAAAACAAAAATACATACATACTATTTAAATAATAAATAAATAAAATATTAAATAGTAGGTAAAAAGTAAAGCAGTTCTCTAAAAAGCAATGAATTTTTAAATTTTTTGTTATAAAAGTTTACTTTGACAACTTATTTTGTATGACAAAATTAAGTTGAACCACAATAGTTGGTTCGAAACACGTCGACAAAGGTCTTTTTCATGTGATTTACGCGGAAGCTCTTCTTATAACTATGATGGATCACAGAAGTCTCAATTCATCTCTTCTTATAACTATGATGGATCACAGAAGTCTCAATTCATTTGTCGTTACGATGAACCACACTAGTTGGTTCGAAACGACAAAGGTCTTTTTCATGTGATTTATGCGGAAGCTCTTCTTATAACTATGATGGATCAGAGAAGCCTCAATTCTACAAAAATAATACACCTCAACAAATACAAATTTTGCATCGTAAAACATTTTCCACCGCTGCAAAGACCATGAATAGTGTAAGTCAAATTTTTTTAATACACTACAACAAATTTCCATGGTAAAAAAATTTCCAAAGCTGCAAGGACCATAAATAGGTGTAAGTCATTGTTTTTAATTTAATTTTTATTCTTTTACTGGAATTTTTTTTTTAATCTAATCTTTGAGAGGTATTTTTTTGACTTTTTAGGACATAGTACCGTAAAACCAAGAATTTGATTGTTGAGTCTTCTACCCAAACCACGGATTTTCAAATTTTTGAATAAATTTTAACTTCAATATTTGGAATAAGTTTACGAATTTGTCACCTCAACCTTTCCTAGAAATTGTATAAAATCTCTTCTGTCATGTTCGATTCTTATTTCTAACTTCATAGAAAAGTTATTGCAACTTGACATGCTTAGGAGATAGCCAGATATAACAAAAGTTGTGATGACCAGATAAGGCTATCTCCAACACATGTCAGGCTCAATAACTTTTCTATGGGGTTGGAAATAGGAATCACCCTCTGTCATGCCTGGAAAAAGCAGATCAACATGCCTGGAAAAAGCAGATCAGCGTACTAACATGAACCTCTGCAAACCATTCTATTAATGGGACAAGTTGTTAATGGATCCAATTTTGCTGCACCATGACAATCCACACTCTGTTCTATTTATTTAAATAGTTTTAGATGGAGTTTCGGGTGTTTTGGTGTTTGAAATAGATTTGGAGTTATTTTATTTGTGTTGTTGTTTAACTGGTTTCATGATTTTTTAAATGCATCTATCACATTCATAAAAATTTGGCCAATATTTTTAATTAAAAAATTTAAATGATAAATCACATTACTTAATTCAAAAAAAATTTAAATGATAAATCACATTACTTAATTCAAAACTTTCATGATTCTGAGATTTAAATGATAATCCTATTAATTAGTTAGAAACCTTCTCCAATTAATTCTGTTAAAGGAGGAAGCTTTTTAAATATTTCTACTCACAGCAAACTCAGAAATTTTAAAATCTATTTTATGTCCCAACCCAACCTCAGAAATTTTAAAATCTATTTTATGTCCCAACCCATCCTGGTTCTGCATTCCTCATAGATTATTCTAAAGGTAGAAATTGTACTTTTAGATGAATGTCCACCTCAAAATATAAATGCTATCTGTGGGCTATCCATAAAACAGTGTTTTAACAGGTATAATAATGTACAGGGACATTATCACATGACGAGAGCAGCACACCAGATCCAAAGCCGAGATGGAATCCGAAGCCTGAACAGGTTCAGATTTTGGAAGAGATATTCAATTCTGGTAAGGTGAACCCTCCACGACAGGAAATTAAAAAAATCACCACTCAGCTGCAAGAATTCGGAGACGTTAGGGATTGCCTAGATTGATAGTGGTTTCGGCCTTGCCTTACCATTTTCTATATAGATATGGTGTTGTTAGTTTCCCACTTGTTTTTATGATTGGTGTTGAGTGTCCCTATGGTTGTAGGTTGGAACATGTTGGACACCTAATCCTCAATGGGTTAATGTGAAAGCCGAATGGACAAAAGGAGTCCAAGAGACCTTGGGATGTGAAACCCAATGGTCACATGTACTATAAATGTAAATCATTTGTTAATAAAAATTGTACTCACATGTTTTATCTTTCATATTTATCTTGTTGCCCATGTATGTTTAACATGGTATCAGAGCAGGTGATTGTTGGTCCTGTTCCAATTTGAGCCACTTATTTTGTGGTCTCTATATGTATGTCAGTTCTGTCTTTCTCCTAATCAGAATTGAGCAGAATTGCCACCTTATAAAGCGTTTTACTGTTTGAAAACCTGCTAGTTCTGCCCATTACCTGTAACGCTCCATTAATTCATTGTTTGCCAGAAATCTGCTGCCTCTCCTACCTGGCACTGTATACGCTGCACCTGACTCTAGCTATTTCAAGACTCTCTTCCACATTACCTGAGCCCTCTACCATATTCCATATATAAAGTCCTGCCCCCTCCACAGTCGCTACCAGGTCTGAACGCTACATTACCTGTGCTCTCTGGCTCTTTATAAACATTTCATACAAAGCACTGCTTGGTATACATTGGTGTCAGTGATCTGTTTTCTGATTGGCTATTCTGACATGGTAGCTATTCTGATTACTCGCTAATCCCCTCGGCAGTGGCAGAGAGATATCGGTCCTCTGACGCCGCTTTTCTTTATGCGTTGAGTCTCTGATTCCCTTACCTTGACATATGCGCCATTCCTACTCCTTTGTTGAAGCTACCAAATTCACTGCAAACGAATGCAAATGAGACATTGATGGGAATATCTGATTGAATGGGGGGTATTGGTGGTGGACTTGCTCGTGCCCAAGCTGCCTTCAGAGGACCTGCGTTTCATTATCAATGTCAATGCTTGATATGCATACGCTTCCAACCTTAAGCCTTCCACTCGAGCACGGGACCTAAAGTGAATACCTCACTTTTAACTCCATCGACGTATCTGCAACTCCCGCCTCGATGCATTTTGCAGCAAGCTCTTGCCAATTAGAACTGCGGCTCCTCCTTTTGCCGATTTGACTCTCTTTATTGCTCATGCGAGATTTTTCTTCACTACCATTTTATTTTGGGTCACCAAGTTCATTTGGGTTGGCTGGAATCTGCCATAAGCGGATTTTTGGGACTGCTTTTTCACCTGGACGCAGATATATTTGAACGCTGACACTTTCAACTGGTATTTGGACATAGATATAGTTGAACGTTGGTCGTTGTCACATCATGTTAGTGGTTCTTTAAGAGCTCATATGTTCTTTATAGAATTCTCTCCTCTGAAACACCTTGTTCTGTACCCCAGTATTAGATCTTTGGCATAGGATACTGTCTACTTGCAGTTGATATGTGGCGTTGGATGTTCCTTGAAGAGCTTGTTATTAGTCGAGCTTAAGGCTCTTGATTCTTGTTTAAATCTGTCTCTATTCTTTTATTTATTATCCCTCCTACTTATACCTAGTTGCTGCTCTAGTAAGCATTTTCAGCAGAGTAGATTTTGAGACAAGCACTGGTGACTGGAGGTAATGCACAAGTAGAAGGTTCTGAAGTAGTACATGTTCCATATCTATTATCTTTCCTAGGTCCTGTCAACAGGCATCAAAAGGGGTTGTTCTGATTGCATAGGTAACGAGGCATCAAGTCTATGTAACAACATGTGGTTACAATCTTCTTCAGTTTGAAAAAGCTTAGTTTTTCCATTAGCGTGCACTTGTGCAATAAATGTTATTTAGCAACTCCTTCCTCGGTGGCAAGCAAGGGTGAATTGTTGTTAAATAGGAGGGTATTCACTTGTATGACGGTGTGTTGTATGTCTTGAAACTCTGCTGGTGGCACTTCCCAGGCAACTGATAAAGTAGATTTCTTTCCCTTTTAGTGGCTTATTGAAGGAACCAACAATTGTTTCCCTCATTTAGGAGATAGTTTGAATACCCAGTGAAAGTTTCAAGCTAGTCTCATTGTGGGCCGAGTTACATTTTCTTCTTGGGTTGTGTATCACTCAAAGACTAGAGCATATGGTTTATAGGAGGTGAAGTATTGTTCTCAAGGGGACACATTTTGTTTCTGGCTATGCCTGCATATTACCACAATTCAGAGTTGAAGTGGCTTGGGTGCTAAAACATGCGCTGTCATATAGTGTGGACTTGTGCTTCCATTTATGGGCAGCGTATTTTTCAAGATAAGCATGGAGCTGTCATGAGCTATAACTGCTATATGTATCTATACTAATGGCTATCATCAAATATTAGGTTCCATATCAAAAATATATATATATATATGTTATGAGTTGATTTTGTTCAACTCATGTTTTGTTTTTCATAAATCTTTCTTACAGGTGATGGCCATGGACAAATTTGGAAGTCTTGTGTATAAAAACAGGGACCATTAATGTTGCAGGCTTCAAATCCAAAGAAGAATAAATTCCCTTCCTCATAGGCCAAGTCTTTCACTGTTGAGTTCGAACTGGGAGAAAGAAGTAACATGGTATGGTTTCTGAGTTTGAACAAAATTATGCCATTCAAAGAGTGAAGTCAGCATATAAAAGGATTTTCTAGTAGGAACACATACTGGTACTTTGGCAATTTTATTTGCAGCAGGTGTTGAGATATAAAAGTTTTCAATAAATTTGCATTGTTTAATTTGTTGGTTCCTTGCAAATTTTGGGAAAGAAAGAATTAGTGTTGAATACTTAAGTTGCTTCCTGGTATGCTTCAAGACATTGCAGAAGGCTCAAAGTTTGTATACTTGCAGTATTTCCAATTAACATAATTTTGTTTCTCTTGTGTATCATGCAAAATACAAGCAACCTGTAGATTTGGAGGTCGAAGAGATATAAACACAATCTATATATATAGTGCATTGGTTACTTGATTCAGTTGCTTCATAAAGAGTTTGGTGGGTTGATTACAATCTTTTATGGAGAAACGTTTTGTCAGTTGTATTGTCAGAACATAATGCTGGTCATGAGTAAACTCTTATTTTTATGTAATGGATTGTAATTGGTGCTTGTTGGTTGCACATTGATCATTTGCTAACATTTGTAAAGGATATTGTTGTGTACTGTGAGTGGGTATTACTTTTCTGCATTGAGTAGTAGTAGTGATCGTTTTTAAGGTGTAATTTTGACATTAAAGAAAAAATGACTAGAATCAATGAAGTATTAGAGTTCCTCAAAACTCTCATAATTTCTACTACTCATGATACATTAAAATTCAGAAAAGTTTCTCTCACAGACATTTAGGTCTATCTACAAAATGCACAAGATAATATTGATTTTTTGTAGCTTGAGGCAAAGCTATAGCATGAAGAATTACAGCAGTGGAGTCATCATTCTGAACTTGTTTCTATTCAGAAGATTGAAATAGACTCCCATAAACAATAAGATAATAATTTTACAGTTGGTTTAGATTTAATACCCAACAAAGAAGAAATTGTACATGCAGATGCAGAAACTCAGTCTGCACTTCCCAAACCCATCATCAGACCTTGGGAACAAATTATCCACAACAAGCACAGAACCGGTCTTGGATATGAGAAGGACTTGTCCTTTCATATTCTAAACTACTCAAAGCCCATTCAGTTTCAGATTGTTGGATTCATTCATGACAGTTCACCTGCTCCTCATGACAGTTCAATTTCAGCTGTTCCAAACTCTGCCCATCTTCCACAACAACAACAGATTGTGAAATTCCAACACTGTGACTGAATTGGCCATTTGAAAGATCACAGTTTTGATCTTCATCCATGTAAGCATTGTCATAAAACCACCCATTATTCACACATATGCTTCAGAGACAAACGTCCTGCAAGAACAAAGATTCATCTTGGATGGATCGCTTCTTGGCAATGGGCATCAACAAGAAAGAAGATATTCCAATCACATGTCAGGACTTCTTCCAAAGTATTGAACAGTCTTGCAGTTGAGTTTTCTCCATCATCTCACCTTGTATTTGACAGGGGGGGAAATGATGGTCATATACAAGCTTCAAAGTCACATCAAGCGAGCCTGAGCCACAACCTGCCACACTAGTTTCAGAGTTGTAGCCAGAAACAAAGGTGCCCCTAAGCACGCCTCCAGTTGGTAATCTGGGACACTTCCTCTAGCAGAAGACTTCAACTTCTTGCCTTTTTTTGGAAGAGTTCTAGGAATTGCATTAAGCATTCCAGAGTTGTTGGTCATCCTTAAACCATCACAGGTTGAGACATCCCTTTTCAGGTTGAAGTTCCCCCTTTTATGCGAGGAGAGACCTCCCTTTATTGGTTGAAGGTTTCCATCTTCAAAACAATAGGAGCACTTCCTCTAGCAGAAGACTTCAGCTTCTTGCCAGTTTTGGAAGAGTTCCGGGAATTGTACTAAGCGTTCCAGTGTTGGTGGTCATCCTTATACCACCGCCCTTTATACCAACATTTTAGAGAGCACATTCAGCCCAGTGCTTCCATGCATTTTTGCACATTTTGTATTACAACTCCCTTCTTGGACTCATACATAACCCTTCAGATTAAGGGGGGGAATGTTGGACAGCTAATCCTCAATGGGTTAGTGTGGAAGCCGAATGGACAAAAGGAGTCCAAGAGACCTTGGGATGTGAAACCCAGTGGTCACAACATGTACTATAAATGTAAATCACTTGTTAATAAAAATTGTACTCTCATGTTTTATCTTTCATATTTATCTTTCTACCCATGTGTGTTTAACAGAACAAATGATCTGGAAGCCCTAGAACAACTTTGGTTGAGTTACTAGTTCCTAGAGCTATAGGTTGGAACAAATGCTTTGGAACCGTTGTTGGGTTGAGTTACTATTTCCTCGAGTTGTGGTTGGAACAAACACTCTCGATCTCTGGAAGATTTTGGGTTGAGTCACTAGTTCTTGGAGCATTGGACAACTTAGGTAGAGACCAATCTAGCTGATGTTACTAATTTATGGTTTGTAGAAGTGGAATCATTGCAGCAGAGGGTTGAGGTGGTTTGGCCTCTCGAAGCCTTAGTTTGGTTTTGTTTTGGTTTAACACATGAGCTCCCACATTTGTACTTGGAATATGGCATGGGGTGATTGAATGAAAGAGAGATTTGGTTCAACCCAATCTATGGTTGGGTTGTTTGTCGAAGTCCCTAACTTGGTTTCAATTTTCATATGTCAATAAGAGCTATTTTCCAATCATAATCTATGAGCAATTATGCTGGTTATCATGATGGCATTATGGCTTAATTTCCATGGTAACTTTATATTCTCGTTTATATGCTAAGTTATATGTTGGTTATATGATGTACTCTACGTATGGCTCTTGATATGTTTTTTATAAGTTAATGAATGGTTGAGGAATACAAGTGCTAACAAGTGTTATTGTAGCTGGTTAGAGAGGGCATAAATCCTTCTTCGTGATTCTCATATGAAATTCAAACCTTCACATTTAGATATGCAATCATGACCTATAACTTAATTATTTTCAATATGTTTTATGAAATGTTTGTTGTGTAATAAACATGTCCTAGTCAATATCTTGTTCAAGTTTGTCATGGTTAGCTTGTGATCATGTTAATCTATTTTGGAAACTTATAAGAAATTATGGGTATTGGTTTAGAGGATTTCTTGAAAAAGAAACATGGATCTCGTAACTACTAGAACATAACTAGAAATTTTCGTTCATAATCACATGGAGGCAGGCCTATGCATGTGACTGAGACCTCATCACCACACCCATGTTGTGTTGTGTATGTGGTTGGGAAGATTCTATGGTAAGAAGAGCCCTAGCTTAGGGATTGAGCACCTAGAGTGGTTTGTAGGAACTTGAGTCAGCTATAGTCCTTGAGGGTTGTCTATAAAGTTGTCGGTGTGACAACCCCACTTCTATAACTAGAACATGGAGGTCGAGTCATATCATAGTGACACTCATCTCATGTTTACCCTTTCAAGCTTAGAAAAGTGGGTAATTGTGAGAGGGATTGTTACAGATTAGTATCGAAGCTTTCAGGTTCTAAAATTCGGACTCGATGGGCTAATGCATATGGTTAGACATACATGTGAATTATTTATGTGTTCATCATGCATGCATGTAGGTTACTTCTTGTAATGATCATGACATTTATGTATGAGTTGATATCCTTGTGAAAATTATTTCATCCTAGTCTCGATTTACTTTAGCATTTAAAGATCGGATAGAGTTTGGTGAGCATTGGGTATTGGAGGAATTCATTAAGAAGTTGAAGCATTGTTATGAGTAGTCAAAGAAAAAATCCAAGTCCAACATGGATTGGAGAGGGAATGAGAAGAATAAAGGAAAATAGGTTAAGAAGTGAGGAAGAACTCAAGATGCAAGTGATAAGGAGAACATATCATGTTATAAGATGTTCAATGTAGTTTATAGAGGACATGAGTCTCAGATTAAGGAGCAAGATAAGGGCAACTGTAGGAAGCCTTTTCAGGTGTTGGACTTTTGGAGGAGAGAATCACAAGAGAGATTTTCCATAGGATCAAGGTGGCAGGCTTCAAATTTACATTGCTCAAGAGGCACAGACAATTGGAGACATTGGTCATTGTATTCCGCATATTTAGGCAATGGAAGACAACAAGCATGCTTATCATCAAGCAACCATTATTGAGATGGAAGGTAAGATTCATGATACATTTTTTTCTATTTTGATTGACCCTAGATATAACTATAGTTATATCAGCCCTAGCCTAGTGGATAAGTGTTGCTTGAATAAGGAAGTGCATGCAAATTTTGGTTGGTGCATCTAACTACATGGACCAAGAGAAGAGTTTATCATTGGGTGATATTTTGTACATTTGAGCTGAATGGTATGCCTATGTCAGCACATCTAAATGTTATTCCTTTTGATTCATATGATATGCTTTTAGGTATGGACTGGTTATTCATTCACAAGACTAAAGTGGATTTATATGAAAAGGCTATTGAATGCTTGGATGACGATGGAGAAAGGATAATCTTGAAAGGAAAGAAGAATCCTACATTAGTAAGGATGGTTACAACTATGGAAGAAAAGCACAGACACAAGAAAGGATGCTTATTATTTCTAGTGCATATTTCCAATCGCAAAGGGAAGGACGTGGAGGATGATGAAGTATTGAAGAAGTATTTGGTGTTGCACCAATTTCAAGATGTGTTTCCGGTAGAGATTGCAGTGTTACCGCCTCATAGGGAACTGTACTTATCTATTGATTTGATGCCAGGGGAAACACCAATAGAAAAGGCACCTTATAGGATGATTACTTTAGAGTTGGTGGAATTAAAGTTGCAGCTGAAGGAAATGCTAATGATAATACGTAAGGTTGGGTATGTCACCTTAGGGTGCACCAATATTATTTGTAATGAAGAAGGGTGGTACTCTCAGATTGTGCAATGATTATAGGAAGTTGTAAAAGGTGACCATCAAGCAAAGGTATCCATTTTTGCATATTGTTGACTAGTTTGATCAATTGAAGGGAGAAACAATGTTCTTGAACATTCACTTGAGATCTAGATATCATCAAGTTCACATCAAAGAATAATAGATTTACAAGATTTCATTATGTACCAGTTATGCGAATTACGAGTTCGTAGTGATTCCTTTTGTTCTTACTAATTCTCCAACTAGTTTCATGTGTTTATGAATAATGTGTTGCATATTTATCTGGGAAAGTTTGTGATAGTGTTTATTGATGACATATTGATATATTCTAAGAATGAGGAAGAGCACGAAAAACGACTAATAGTAGTATTTAGATTTTCTAGAGAGTAGTACTTGTATTCTAAGCTCAACAAGTACAATTTATTTCAAACTAAATTTCATTACTCAGGACATGTTGTTTCCAAGGAAGGGATAATAGTGGACATGGAAAGGATTAAATCTATCATGGAGTGGCCAACTCTCAAGAATGTGGATGCAGGCAGATCATTCATAGGACTAGTAGGTTATTACAATAGGTTGATCAAGAACTTCACATGGATTGGTTATCATATCACATCTTTGCAAGGAAAAGGGAAGAAGCTTGAATGGATAGAGGAGTGTGTAGCTAGTTTTGAGCTATTGAAGCATTTTCTTAAAATGCTCTAGCCTTGAATATTTCAGACCTAGATAAAGAATTTGTGGTTATTACATATGCTTGCAAGCAAGGACTTTGTGGAGTCATGGTGTAGGAATGATAAGGGGTATGCTATGTGTTATAGGCCATTTTGTCGCATCTA
Source organism: Pinus taeda (assembly GCA_000404065.3). Taxonomy (NCBI): domain Eukaryota; kingdom Viridiplantae; phylum Streptophyta; class Pinopsida; order Pinales; family Pinaceae; genus Pinus; species Pinus taeda. Next base: position 23,292 of record APFE031323601.1, on the reverse strand, counting down.
GTCAATAGGCCTACAAACTAGTTCAATCAACATCCTTTTACCCCTTTTCATCACCCTTGTACAAATCCCTAAGAATGAATATTTCTAATCCCCATGTTTATGCCTCTAACTACTTCATTTTAGTCATTTTTAGGCCCAATGCACCCTGGCCCTTGGCCAGTGTTTACTACTAGGTTGTCCTAGTCTGGGCTTGCATTGATCAACTACAAGTTGCTCAATCTTGGGGATGCACTGATTCTAGAAAATTGGGAAGAAAAAAGAATCTGAAAGCTTCCTCTTCCATAAGCTTCTAGTATATGTTGTAGCTATTTAACCTGGATAAAATTCCCCAATATTATCCTATCCTACCCTAGAGTTTTCATCCATTATCCCTTGATCTCATATTTCCAGCAAGAGTGGATCTCAAGCCTATAATGGTTAAAGGATAAGAATTCATGAACTACCTCCATCATCTATATATTTACCTCATTCCACAGGCACCTGGTTGGTTGTTGTTGACTTTTGGAGATTAATTCTACCCTTGTGCTACTATTGTGAGAGACATTATTCCATGCATTGGGGCAACTAAAGGTGCACTTTATGGTAAGGAAATTACAAGTAAACTTGGAGAAGCTCCTCTACAAGATCAACAACTATTTTTATTTGTAACTCACTCCATTTCTATTAATGCAAAGAGTTCTATGTTTTCCTATATATGATGTTATGATTTCAAGTATTTCAATACCATGTTGATCTATTCAATAAATTAATTAGATAGTTCTATGTAGATCCCATAGATAATTGGCTCATGATGTATGATTGTGCATGTTCTAATTATAGCCATCAAAGCTAGGATTGTAGCATACAATCCAAGGAATGAGGAAATCATACGACATATTCCAGGTAGGCTTCATATGGTTATCTATTTACTTAAAGGAAAACATCAACTTTTTTTTCTTTATGTTGTTCTAGGTCATTCCACCACGCCGAGGGAAGATACTTTTGTCTACAGTCATAGATTCTGCATAACCCTATGAGTTAAGCAAGTTGAACAAGCAAGAGAAAAACTATGTGACTCGTGATCTAGAGTTAGAATCTAGCATTCATGCATTAAAGATGTGGAGACATTATATTATTGGAAGGAGGTTTGTCTTGATGAGTGATCATAGTGAGCTAAGGTACTTGTTTGACCAAACCAATTTGAATTCTCAACAAACTAGATGGTTGGATACCCTCAGTGAATTTGACTTTGAGATTAGGTACATCTAAGGCAACGAGAACAAGGTTGCAGATTCTCTTAGCAAGAGAGTATAGGTGAGTCATATTGCAACTATGAGTGCATATGGACCATATTTTCAGGATTCAATCTTACATGCAGGGCATCATGATCACATGTACCAACAACTAAAGATGATATTGTAGAAATAGGGTGAAGGTGATAGGTAAGAGGCATATCACCTCACAACAAATGGCTTGGTGAGATTCAGGAGCATGATTTATGTGTTGGATAACAGTGAATTGAAAAAGCTTATATTGAGGGAGTTTCATTTCAATCCATATTCGGATCAGCTATGATATGAGAAGACTTTGATAGTTGTGAAGAAATTCTACTATTGGCCGAACTTGGAGAAGGAAGTGGTAGAGTATGCTATTAGATTATTTTACTATCAATAGGTGAAGGTAGAGTGTAATAATCCAACTGGTTTGTTGTTATTGATTCTAATTCCTAAATGGAAATGGGAGGTCATTCCCATGGACTTCATTACAAGTTTTCCAAGGACATTGAGAAAACATTATTCGATCATGGTTGTGGTTGATAGGTTGAGCAAGGTAGCTCACTTCATTGTAGTAAATTCTACAAATTTATCTGGTGAGGTAACTTAGATTTTCATAATGGAGATAGTGAGGTTGCATGGTGTTCCCACTAAGATCATATCAAACAAAGATGTTAAGTTTACTTCCAAGTTTTGGAAGTATTTGTTTTTAGGCTTTGGGACGTTGTTGGATTTCAATACAACTTATCATCCATGGGAAGATGGATAGATGGAGAGAGTTAATAGGATTCCTGAGGACATGTTGAGGTTTTACATGTGATTTCCGTGATGTTTAATTGGTGCATGATGCATGCACATGATTCCTTGGTTATGTGATATCATTGGGATGGAGGATTTCCTAGATTGGTAGTAGTTTCAAACTTTCCTTACCATTTCATGGATAGCCATTGTGTTTTGGGTTTCCCACTTGTTTTTATTATTGGTTCTTGGGTTTCCTATTGATGTGGGTTGGAACAAATGATTTTGAATCCCTGGAATAACTTTGGTTGAGTTATGAGTTCCTAGAGTTGTAAGTTGTAGAAAATAGTCTTGAATGCTTGGTGGGTTGACTTATTAGTTCCTAGAGTTACAGTTGGAACAAATTCTCTGGAGTCTTGGAAGGATGTGGGTTGAGTTACTAGTTCTGGGAGCCCTGAACAACATGGCTAGAGATTGATCTAGTTGATGTTAGTAATTTCTAGACCATAGAGGTGGAATCACTATGGTTGACGGTGAGGTGGTCTGGCCTCTGGAAGCCCTAGTTTAGTTTTATTATTATTACTATTATTTAAATCATGAGATCCCACATTCATGCTTTGAATATGGCGCATTGGTGATTAGCTGAAAGAGATATTTGGTTCAACCCAATCTATGGTTAGGGGGTACTAGGAATTCCTTGACTTGGTTGGTGTTTTCATAAGTTAATAAGATTTATTTTCTAATTATAGTCTATGAGCATTTATGTTGTTTATCATGTTGACATTATGGTTTATTTTCCATGGTTTTTATTTTGGTTTATATGCTAAGCTATATGCTAGTTATATGATGTACTATGCCTATAGATCTTGATATGTTTTTTGTAAGTTAATGAATGCTTAAGGAATGAATGCACTAACAATTGCTATTGCAACAAGTTAGAGAAGGAATAGAGCCTTCTTGGTGATTCTCAGATAAAGTGCATACCTTCATGTTCAGATATGTATTCATTACCTATAACTTACTTGATTACCATATGTTTGACGAAATGCCTATTGTGTAATACTCATGTCCTAGTGAATATCCTGTTCAAGTTTTGTATGGTTAGCTTTGTTATCATGTTAATCATGATTTTGGAAAGTTACAGGTAGTTCTAGTAGTGGTTTGGTAGCTTTCCTGAAAAATCGACATGGGTCTTGCAACTGCTCGCACAAAATTAGAAAATTTCAATCATAATCGCATGGAGGTAGGCCTATGCATGTAATTGGGACCTCATAATCACAAGTGCTTTGGTTTGCATGTGGATGGGGAGTTTCTCTAGTGAGAGAGGCCCAACTTAGGGATTGACAACCTGTGGTTGTTTGCATACCCCTGAGTGGTATCTAGTTGTTGAGGGATGTTTGTAAGGTTTTCGGTGTGATGACCGCGTTTCTATAATTGGAACTTGGAGGTAAGGTCATATCATAGTGACACTCATCTCATGTTTACCCAGGTGAGCTTGTAAGAGTGGGTAAATGTGGGAGGGTTCATTAAATTATTCTACAATATTATTTGTTATGATCATGTGTATATCCCATTTTTGATAAATAATGGTGGCTCAAAATGGCTTCGAAAGTTCAGGACCCAAAAAATACCAAAAATAAACAATTACCGAAATAGGAAATTGTGCTAAAAAATAAGAAACTAAATTTAAAACAACATTGGGGGTCCACATGGAATAGGTAGGTGGCCACCAATATCCACCCAGATCATGAGCATACTACTACCTCTTCTTCGAGCTTATTAAACCATAAAGAAGACACCCTTTTGAGCATATTACTACCACTTCTTTAATCTAGATAAACCACAAACAAGACACCCTATTGAGTATCCTTTTACCTCTTTTATGGGATTGTTAGAAATTAACAAAAAATAGAATATTAAGCTTAAATATTTTCTTTCACGCTAGATAAACTATGAAGGAGATATCAACTAATAAAAAGAGACTAAGAAAAATGTTGATCATTTATCATTTTAAATGGTAGCCCATTTTCCTTGAATGTGGCATCTAGTTAAATTAGTACCTTACATATGGGTCTTATATTTCCTAGGAGTTGTATGTTGTATATCAGTAATTTTACTCCAATAGTTGGTTACTCTTCTATTCATTATAGAGTGCACTTCAATGCCTCCTACTTTGTTGCATGGTATCATATGTTACTCATTATTCAAGTTACCAAGTAGCTTTTGTGTCATGCCAAAATATGTTCAAGGGAACTCTAAACCTTAGTCATCGATCTGCAGTCTCTTGTTGATATTTTGTGTCAACCATCCTTATATCAGTTGTACTTGGTGAATTCATATGTTCACATAATCTCCTAGTATATTATGTGTCGTCTAATGCGGGATACATTGAGGCCCTTTAATGGATCTTCTCTTGTCGATCTTAGCTCATTATCTAGTAGACAATGTTAGAAAATAATAGTACATTAGAGCTTGTATTCCTCAATGGTGTGATTCCTCATGATCGATATTGGGCTTACCTCATCAAATCATGATTAATCGAATCCATGAGTGTTCAACTTTTGCCCATTTATTCACATTTTTTTGGTTATACTAGGTACAATGGGATACATTTTCATCATTGGTGGTTCGCCTCATGTTAATTAATGGTATCCCTGAATGAATATGTTGTAATAACTACAACGACCCTCCAAAAATTTTCCTATGCTTCGTTTTGGAGCCTCCCTTCTAAATTACAGTAGCTCGCCTTGTGCTGACCCAAGTACTTGTGATTTGATTGAGCCTCATCTTTGCGTCATGGCTTGTATCTGCTTGACTTACTAGCTAACCCACAAGCCAATCTCTTGACTTGGTTTCCACCCAGTTTCAGTCTTGCCTTAGAGAACTGTGCAATCCTTGAGCACAACTAGCCTTGCTCTATAGAATTGTATAGTCCAAGCTGACAATGAGCCTTCAACTCTAAAATTTCACAGATCTAGTTGACATCCAACCTTCACCTGGGAAATTTTGTAGAGACTACGAGGCAGCCCAAAACAACTCAACCAAGAAATTATACTGACACCTCTTGCTCAAAAGCTACTTAGTGCATGGGCCAGTGAGTTTCCCATTCCTTCCCAGAACCATGCAATCTCTCTCGGAAATGCATGACATCTTTTCCCGAAAAAAAAAAGAAAAAAAGGAAAAAGTGAAAATGCATCCCTAGAAAAAAGGGATCCATTTTTAGCAACCTAGAGGAGACACTTGAGTGATTTTGGAAACTTCCGCCAAGTGTCATTTTTTCCTTGACTTTTGGCCTTTGCATCATAAACCCTAAATCGACCAAATCAATTTAATCGATGTAGCTAGAGTTCATTTTCACATTAAATCTTGGAGCTATGGCATTCCCGAGGATATTAAGGAACCTTTAGTGTGATTGTCGTTGCTTTTCTGGGTAAGTCTTGTGTTTCTAGTCTTTGATCTCTTTTCTGTTGCTTTTTCTTGTTTAGCTTATGAGAGTGTTGTTTCACTTGTTTTTTTGAATGACTTCTCAATTTTTAACTTTCTTTAGCTTGTAGAAGTGTTGTTTTAAGTTTTTTATTTCCTTTCACGAGTATCGCATGCATTACCCATTTTTTCACCAACTGTCGTTGTTACATAATCTCTCTCCACATGCTTCATTTTCCTTCATTTTGATTGATTCCTACACTTTTTTTACTTACATGCATCACCACTCAGTCCGATCTTCACTCAAAATCTCACTAGTCTTTAGATCTACTCATTTTCACACTCCTCTTGGGTAGATCTAGGTTTCCCTTGCCCAAATCTCACTTTCCATTACATTATTTCCACATTCAGGGAGCTAAAGGCCTCAACCTTGACTTATCAATTTTCGCAGAGGCTGCCTTGGCCTGACTCCGACTATTCACTGCACAGTTCCAAGAGCGAGTCTCCTGGTCCTAGACACTGAGACTATGCAATGCACCATCTCTCTTGGCTTGTGCCCAGAATAAAATTCACATTGCGTAGTTCCAGGAGGAATCTAGTCATGTTTGTCAACTAGGATTGCATAATCCCTCCCAACATTTTCCTAGTTTGTTTCTTTGATCTTGTCTTGAAGTTATTTTGGTTTAAGATAACATTTACATGCCATGATTTTCCTCTCTATCTCAAGGAACAAAAGTTATTGAGCATCCCTCTAACATTTATAGTTAACATGGCTTGCAAAAGAGATGCATCGAAGGAAACTATTAAGAGTAGTACTAGGGAAGAAGTTGAGAAGGTCTCAGTGAACTTTTCAGTTTATGCAGACATTGAGTTCCTCATTGAGAAGGGCATGAAGTTTACATTGAAGCAGATCAAGCATATCTTTGTAGAGGACATTAGGGAGGAATTAGAGGACTTGTAGTTTTATATTAGTATCCAACAGTCATGCTTTTACAATGTTCCATGCAAGTACACCACCTTCCCATGTTCAGACATTATCAGCTAGATTGCCTCACACACAGATCCATAAACTATGACAATGAGAAGTACGAGTGCGATAGAGCTTGACACCTCAATGCATAGAACTATCATCAGATGTATCATTTACCTTAGCCAGCGAGGCACATGGAAAAACCTTTCTATGCCACTCATAGCCAGGTGAACATGAGAAACATAGTCAAGCATTGAGTCAAAGAGCCGTCAAAGTTTGGATAGAAACCCAATCATGTTTACAAGACAAAGTATCTTAGGAAGGCCTATCAATTCTTGATCATATTTGCATACCAACTATGTGGTCAAGAGAGCACCAAGACCTTTCTTGAAGGTTGGGTAGTTTTGTTAGACCAGTTGGTGAGAGATGGAAGGCCCTTCAATTGCTTAGACTTGTTGGCTCATCTGTTGAAATTCCATGTGACTAATGCTTGGAATCTGCCCAAGGTTGAGCAAGCGAAATTATACATGTTTGCATATTTAGTGGATGCAATATATACCCAGCACTAGCTTCCTGGCATGAGATAGAAATGGAAACAGAAAGAGCTAACTGACCATTTCATCATCCCATTGTACAAGTTGATCTTTGAGCATGATCTGCCTTGCATGTCCCAAGAAGAGATGGAGGAAATACTTAACATTGTAGACTGGTATGCCTCACCTAGTGGCACCTTCATCAGAAGGTTTAGCGGTGTGAAGCCTCAGCATGTTCTACTAATCTATTCCACAAACAATATGGTCATGCAAGAGGTTTCATATCACCCATACAGGTTGACGAGTCAGAAAAACCGAAAACCGAAGAATAAGGTGAACATATGCAAGATCGAGAGCTTCCTCAGCAGATTGAGTAATTTATCGAAGTGACAGACATGGAGTTGGGCAATGAGCCATAGAATGAAGAAAATGACCTCATAACAAGAGCATCCAAGGTCACCTCTCAATCTCGTCCACCTCCAGTGTCAGAACTAGTCCCAAGCGAGTAAGGAGAGGTTGTTCTCCTTGATGATGATCTGCTTATGGATGTGTACTATCTTTCATTCAATGAGTTGCAGAAGAAGATAGTACAGGTGTGGAGGAAACACTTTTCAAATGATCAGGCGTCACCTGTATTCATGAAGGAAAGGATGATAGTGTGATATGTCATAAAGAATCCAACTGCGATTGTCGATGCCACCTTGGCCTTTGCAGGAGACATAAGCTCTAATGTTCAGTTCCTCTTGGTCAAGAATGAACAAGTGGAAAATAACGTGTAGGCGTCTAGGAAAGAGGACAAACAACTCAGAGAGCTCTATGATAGATATTTGCCTCACCGTGCATAAGGCATTTGTTCATGTGCATGGATTACAACAGCGAAGAAAAGAGTTTTTCCAAACTGTTAGGGTTGTTCATGCTGTCATCGCCCATGTGCAATAGTGGAAAATGTGGTACAAAGGTGCCCCACTTCACTTGCCAAAGATGATGAAGCCTTAGGTAGAGCTAGAGAAGGCAAAGGTCTAGATGTTGATCGAGAACTCTGAGAAGCTTGCCCCATTCGTCGCCAACATATAGGCCTCATATGCATGGTTGTACAAGATTTTAGATGTCATGGTGAGAATACATAGGATCCCTCCAATCGTTTCCCTCACCAAGGCTAAACACACTAACTAATTATGGCTAGAGATTGACAGCTACATGTAGCAGCTAAGGAAAAAGGGCACAAGGGATGACTTGGAGCTTATCGCACATAACATGCAGAATAACATTGGTAGTCGTGTCATGGTCAACACCATGCTGCACATTCTTCAGGATGAGTTACATACAGGTTCCAAGACCATAAACCCAGATGCTATGGAGGCAAGGGTCTGCTATCAAAAAGACACCATCAAGTAGTTTTGGGACATGATCTCACAACATAAAGCTTGGCATGAGTACATGACAGAGAAGCACCAAGAAGATGTTACTGAGTTGGTCTGTCCCTAAACTTCGGAGTCATGGTGTTTTTTCTTGTTAGGTTGTCTCTAGCCTATTTTGTCTCACATGGGTAAATGCAAAAAATGCAATATTATTTGTAAATATGTTGTAAGTTAAATTCCAAGTGTGATTAGTGGAATATGAAAAGTCATCGTATTATGTAATTAGTTATTTGTAATGAAGTTGAAGAGTCATGAGGGTAGTCAAAGAGTCACAAAGGGGAATGTCAACAGTCACCCACCCTTTGTTATAAATAGAACCTCATAACTCTTAGAATGGGATTTTGGGAGCCAAGATTTTGGCTAGGCTTAAGCTTAGAAAAGGATTGGGAGTATTGTGACGAGCCTTGGCTTCTCCACAGCGTAGAGCGAGTATACTTCTTTAGAGGAGTAGGTTTTCTTGACTGTAAAATTCCACTATTTGGGCTAGTGGTCATCAATGGTGTATGTATGGGTATAACTTTCACTTATAATAATAATAATAACAGAGCCAACACACTTTCATGCATATGATGTTATTGTAGTTGGACTATTCTGGTTTCTTTAGCAATGTATGTTGTTTAAATTATGAATTTGCTTATGAACTAATTTGTATGCAATTGTATGAATCCTTTTGAATGTGTGTTGTTGGATTAACATGTCACTTCAATTTGTGGACTATTATGCATTTATCTTGTGATGTCATTCCACTTGTGTGCTCCTTTCGAGCTACGTACTATTATAAGCTTTTAAGGGGCACATTTCCTTTTTTGCTTCGTGTGTTAGAACCCCCATGCATCTCACTTGACTAGCTACAAGGTCACACACTTGCTTCAGTCCAAAGTTATCATACTCATCTATGTGTGCTACCATGGTCAAGGCATTACATTACCACCCACTACTAGGTCTCCTACTCCAAATAGTCTGAGGTCTAGTTGGGACTTCTTACTGAGCAGATCCCTTAAATGTTGGCAAGTCGAGCACCGTCAACATTTCTGGTGCTAGAAGGAGGGTCAAATGAAAAGCTAAGCCCTTGAAGTCTATTTTGAATTTCTGCACATCATTCATGTCTTATGTCCTAACCAAAACCCCGACATGTTTTTATCACACTGTTGATTTTGATTAGTTGGTGGATGTCGTAGATGACTTGTCCAAATACAAATTCACTCACTATAATGGAACACCCCTATTCAGGCACGCAATTTCCTTTGCTGGATTTTGTCACAAGCATGATGTCCCCTTGGATGACATCACTTGTGGGTTTTTCACCTTCACATTCAAAGGGCACGTTAAGTTGACTAGAAATTTTTGGAGGGAACATTTCAATATCTTGTTTACATTTCTAAAAATTGACACAAGTTAGAAACTTCCAACTCTCTCCCAACAATACCTGAGTGTTAAAACTTTAGAATTTGAGATGGATGAAGTTTATTTCCCAAGTGACCCTCCATCCCCTTTTAATCAAGAAACTTTAGCTCTGTAGGATGAGGTGGGAGAAGTTGTGAACCCACCTATTGATCTATCACCATCTTATCCTACTCCACCTACTCTAGATTTCTGTGTAGATTTGGACTACAAGCCTGATGGTTGTCATGTCATCTCATCCACCCAGCCTTGATCCTTTAGTTCCTTTGATCCTCTGGAGTTTGGTGTGTTGTGTTCATCCATTCCAGATTCTAGTTGTGATGTTCATGAGGATCAGGTTGTGGATAGATTTGTTGTTGAACAACCAACCTGTGCTAATATTTTTGATGAGTATGTGTGGGAGCCTCAATAATAATCTCTGGTGAAGGATGACTTGCTTTCTTCTACACCTCATCTGCTTTATCCTAACATCTTCCACGATTCTTCCATTTATGTTCCACATTGTGAAAATTCATCTCTCGATGTTTCCACTTCCGATCGTTCAAAAAACACATAGAATGTCAGTGTTTCATTTGATTACAGAGAGGGAAAATATTTCCCCTCGGATCCACCCAACCTCTCATCTTACATTTCTGAAAACATAGAGGTTGAAATTTCTTTTTTTTTCATTTCTCCTTCTACATGATTCGTCAAATCATGTGGATGCCATTGTTCATCTCGAATTTTCTTATTGTGGTTGTCATGATATTTTCACTCACTCATCTAATCACAATTCTAATTCACTTTCTATTGATCTTTCCAAACCACTGGTATTCGATGACTCATCTTCTGATGAAGTGTAAACCCCTCAAGTTGTCAAGAAACTTTAGCCCGATCTAATGGTTATGTCAGGTTCTCATATCCTTGAGGTTATTTCTACTTCCGATCAGAAACTTTTTGAATCTCTCCAAGCTCCTCACCACTCTCTTGTTCACATTTAAGATGAATCCATATCACATTTTTCACAACCTCCACCAAAATCATACAATCATATTGTTAATGCATTATAGAAGTCATACATAGCAAGCACTGTTGCGAAGTGAAAATATTCTTCTTTCTTTATGTTTTCTTGTTTCTCATGTCTGAAGGTGCGTACGTGCTTGTCTTCCATGTGAAAATTGATAGGACACCATGATACATCTGGAAAGTGCCTTTCATGTGCTTTCAAGATTTATCTTTCTGTGGATGAATTCAAGCTTCAAACATTTTAGTTTGCATTGTTTTATCTTTCTTGTCTATTGGTATGCTTGAATATATTTCTTTTCAATCATGTTTTTGCCTACATGGGTCAACCAATGCACCAGTGGCTGCATTGGAAATATCACTTCACGTGAGTTGGCCCATGCTCTGCTTAGCTTATGAGTAGTAGTGTTTTCTTTCTTGTTTTGTTTCCTTTGTTTTTCTTTTTTCTTACTTCTTTCCTTGGCTTGTTTGCTTCTGCACCCATAGGATAGTTTCTACATGAAATTGTCCTTGGCTTCTTGAGACAAGCATGGTGAAATCCAAGAGGAACTTGTAAAACTATCAACACTTGGTTATATTTCTATTCCCTCTCTTTATGATAATATTTTGTTTCTTTTAGTCGATGATACCCTGATGGAAAATATGTTCCCTTAAGAGAAAATCACGGTGGAACCATGATGCTTGCACTCTTAACTAGTATTGCCTACTCTAATTGGTTTTCTATTTTCAGTTAACCCTTGTCAACTTAGTCAAGTAGAGTAAGGAGAGGGGGATAACTGGTTCTTCTCTTTTGTGTCACCATTGTTGAGGTAAAACACAACCCTTCCATTTTGACTTGTTCACCTCAAATAATGGAGACCCTTTGTATAAAATTTTGGCTACACACCTTTTAGGATTTTATTTAGTTGATTACCCTACGTTTTTATTAATTTTTCATTTTCTTTGGATTCTTGTTTTTATTTCTTTATTAAGATTGATTTTTTATAAGCTTCCCATTGACACTTGTTTCACGTCATTTGGTGAACTAGTTTGTAAATGGCACTCCTTTGAAGTCCAATCATTTATGTCGTCTCGGTCAAAAATGCGCAAAATGTACAATATCTCTTTTTTGTAAATAAATTAATCCAATAATACATTTATTTTAAATATTAACCCCTAGTTAGTTCTTACTAACATTTTTCATTTTTTTACTCATAGAGCCAAATCATAAAACATTGGGATTTTAGAAATTTACTCCAATTTCCAAAATTGATTACTGATCTCAAAACCAAGAATATCGAAATGACTATAATTTAAAAACTAAAAAAAATAAAATAAAAAATTAAAGTTTAATGTTAAATATTAAATTAATTAAATTAATTAATATAATAAATATAATTAAATTAATTAAATTAACATTTAACTCATAAAGCATATATAATAACAAATAAATAATAAAATTTTCTTTCGATCGCATCGTGACCTCAGATCGTATCAAAAGTTCTAATCAGAACAGACCTTTATAAACCGCCGATCGCATACTTCCCCAATGACGATCGAGAAAAGTTAAAAGGCATGGGTTATATTAAACTTTCATTTGAATTGTTTTCAAAACTCATTCATACGTGAGCGGAGTGGAATAAGTGAAATGGGGTAAGGTAGTTATAAAATAGTAAGTAGTGTTAATTGAACATTAGATTTAATATTTATTAATTTAAATATAAAATTTTATATTAATTAATTTAAATATAAAATTTAATTATTTAGATTAATTTTTTTTTTTCTACGTTAAGACTAACCTAAGTACCCATGGGGGATTTGAACAGATGACCTATTGCAAGGAGTGCCTTAACAACACACCCATTCACCGTCAATCCAAAGCCCCGTGGGCAATTATTTAGATTAATATTAATTAGTAAATAAATAAATAATTATAATAGTTAGTTAGATTAATAATAGTTTATTAAATAATTAGTTTAATTTATGATTAACAATCAAATTAGAATTAATTATTAAATAATTAGAATTCAAATTTAGGATTAATTTTTTAATTAAAATTCTAATTTGTAACCCAACAATAGAATTTGTAGATTTGTGCCAAAATTAGCTCATCTACTTTGGAAGCTTATAGATTGAGTTTTGTTTGGCCAAATGAGGTCGAGGACGACCCATTGGAAAGATAAAATCAAAGAGAACATTTTTGAGGAGGTTTCACTAATAGATTTGGTCATTTATTGGGTCAAAAATTAGGCGGAAGATCAAGCTCCGAATTTCTAAGATAAAATCAATTTTCTTTGTTTTATTTTCTGCATTTTCATTTGTCCAAGCCTCTTCTCAATGAAAATCCATTCGTCAATGATATCCTTGGCCAATTAGACCATCCCAGGCATCAATATAAATCTTACATTTTATTTCCAATTATTTATTTAATTGTATTTGATTGGATTTGTTTTACATGCCAGAAATGATATTTTGATTTTATTGTTGCATTTTAATTTATTTTGATTTCTTCTTGTAGGAAAACAATAGAAGAGATATGGAGGAAAATATCTCAATCGATGAGAATGCTCCAGCAATTAAAGATTGGAATTCTAAGCAAATAAAATTGGTTTGGGCAGATTTATCTTCAACAAAATTTCCTCTCAAGGATTCTTTTGCAAATATTATAAATAACAAATTGCAGAATGGAATAATAGACTGCTCTCCTCTGCAATTTTGGACTTATAAAAGCACTTTTGTAATAGGAATTTAAAATTGTAGGAGGGAGGAGAGAAAATATCAAATATGGGGATTATTGAGGATTTTTCTTTTGTATCTTGAATTATGCATGATGGGCAAAGTTTTCACTATTGTGGCTTTCTCTTTGAAAGCAGAAGTTCAAGTAATATAAAGGACTGTTGGGGACCAGGGTCAAAGAAATAGATGCAATAAATTGGTATTTCTAATACTACTGTTTCAAATATCAGTTTCATTTTTATGATAATAGGAATGTGTCATTTTCTTCATGTTTGTGCACTTTTCTCAGTATGGGTAATTTGTCTCAATGTTGTTATTATATATGTTTGTTCTTATGAATAAATTTCTGATTTCTGAATAACTATTTACTCAAAAATATGTCTTATAAAACTGATTTATTGAATGGTTGTGAACTATTTCTGCATATTATTGTTTGATTATTGAATTTATTGATTTGACAATCAATAACCATTTTGTGAATTTCTTCCTGAGTGTTGTTGACTGATTATTTCAGTTAATAGGTCTCAATGGATGTGTCTTGGCATCCATAATGTCTGTTAATTGAACTACTTTATTAACTTGATATTCATTATAAACAAGACATATTTAAATCCCAATACTTTAAATATCTTGCTCTTGGTTGGGTTAGATCTATATCTGCCTAATTAAGATAAGATTAAAATTAGTTTCTTTCTGCTTGCATTATAGAAAAAGTTTGCATTTAGAATAATTTCTACATTCTTTTAAGTCCTCTTCTCAAAGAGGCAAAATTTTAGTTGTGGCTTGGCTAAGCCTGAATCAGTTTAAAGGTCATTCTCTTATCTGATAAAAAAGAAGAAGTGATATGATATCCTTAACTATTGGTAGTGAAAGATATATTATAAACCAATAACAATAGGGAGAAGTTAACTGGACCTAATTAAACCAGTCAGAGCCATCAAACTAAACGAAAAAGGAGCTACTTTAAGGTCCGGACTAGGTAGTTATTCCCCATTGTTGTTGCAGTGATTTTTGAGGCATAAACAGGTACATGCGTGAATATATTAGTTCTCTTGTTGTCATTGACATGTGTTTTCTAGGTGTCACAGTGGTTTTAGTCTTGCCTTGCCATTTTCAGATAGTCATGGTTTGATGGGGTTCTTCATTTGGTTGAGATTTTTATTGTGAGATGGTTTTGCAACTGGGTGAGGTGGTCTCAGGAAAATTCCCGAAGACCTAGGAATCCATGGACCGATTTTGACTGGATTGCAGTAAATCATGAGGGTGGAGGCGAGAAAATTATTGAAGGTATTGGTTATAATATTCAGAGCCATCTAATCTTATTTAAGACCTAGTGATTGATTGACCAATTTTGGTAGGATTGCGGTAAATCTTGGTATGGTATGTTCTTCTATTGGGCCTAGTGATCCCCTGACCAATGTTGGCAAGATTGTGGGAAAGCTTGGTTTTGTAGTTGTTCATTGGGTCTAGGAATCACTTGATTGGTTTTGGAGGGATTGAGATAAATCCTGGTTGTGTATGTGATCATTTAGCCTAAGAATCCCTTGACTGTTTTAGTGGGATTATAATAAATCTTCAGGGTGGAGGTTGTTTAATATTCAAGAATCCTTAGTTGTTTTTTTTTAGTCCCACATTCATACTTAGAATATGGCATGGGGATGATTGGCTAAAAGAAAGGTTTTATTATGCTCAATTTATGGTTGGGTGGTACATGGAAGTCCCTGACATGGTTGGCTTTTGCATATGTTAATAAAATATTTATTCCTCTTATGTTTTATGATTAATTGTACTTGTTATTATGTGGAATTTATGGTTGTTATATCATGGTTATTATTATGGTTATATGTTGGTTATAAGCATAGTTTCATAAAAAGTTCTAGTAATGGCTCTTGAAATGTTTGATTAATTGATGAATGGTTGATGATGCATGAGCTTAAAAATGTGATTGTAGATTTTATGAGAGGGCACTAGAAATTCTTGATTATTCTCAAATAAATATCCAACCCCTATGTTCAAATATTCATTCAAGACCTATTGATTACATGTTCTCAATATGTTTGATGAAATGGCTATCATGGTCAAGCTAGGCTAGGTTAAAAAAAATTATTCAAGTTTGATTGAATGACTTTGTTATGATGTTAGAAAGGATTCTCGAAACTCTCACTGAGTTTTGGGTAGTGGTCTAGAGTTTTTCATGGAAATTAGGCTGAGAATTTGAGACTACATGCCTTGAGCTAGACACTTTGGGTAGCAACCACTATGATGCAAGCTTATGCATGTGGCAGGAGGCTCCCAACTGCATGTGTGCCTTGTTGTGCGAGTGGTTGAGGGATTAGGGCAAGGAAAACATGATCCAACTTAGGATTTGGCTACTTGGGGTGGTTTCTCAACCTTTGAGTGAGTTGTAGACCTAGCAGGATGTGTTGAGATGTCATTTGGTTGTCAGGTGTCGACCCCACTTCCTTAGTCGGACCTAGGAGGTTAGGTCGGGTCATAGTAGCTCTTTATCTCATGTTTACCTTTGCAGTCCAGTGAAACTGGGTAAATATGGAAGGGGTGGTTAGAAGAAATGAGGCTCCAACATGGGATATACTCCAAAACAAATCATTATCTGGACCATACAAATGTCCCGTAGATCTTTCAACATCTGAATCAGTCTCCCACCTATTCATAATGTGTCCTTTCACTTAGATGACATGGAAATAAATAAAGAATCTAGAATGGTGCTTATACATCTTGCAAGGATCGACAATTGAAGATCATTTTAAAAACCGAATATCTACTAAACAAAATTCCCTTCACAAGGATATCCCATTGGTGGTGGCATGGGGCATATGGTGTGAGAAGAACAAAGTAGTTTTTGAAAACCAATGTTCCTTCTTCCTTAGAATAGATTTACACAATCTAGCTTTGCAAAACTCTCTGATCTCCAAACATAAATGTGATTCTTCTATTTCTTCTTTGTACATAGTTATTAAACAATATTTTCCATGGGATTTCTTTGATGGATTTCTTCAAACCATTCCCTCCTTAGGTAGGGTAGGAGGCATCATCTACCTACACAATTCACACTCTTTCTCTTTATCTACAAAAAATGGACATGTCATAAATAATTATGCTAAACTCTTTCCTCTTTATCTCAATATTTAATTTTCCATCCATTTTTTGAATACACTCTCTTATTTTATATGGGGAATCATAGGTGGTTATAAATTGGGTCATTAGACATGCCCATTTGAGAAATTTCACACTTATGCCTCTTTATGAAAATATCTTACAAAAAATTCCTATGTTTTCCCAGATCACCTTTGACCACATCTATTGGAAAAGGCACACACTCATGGGCAAACTCTCTAAAGCTACCATGGTCTTGGATAGTGCAATAGGGAAGGTCACTGAAGAGCAGGAGGGCCAACACTTACAAATTTTCTTAACCCTTGGAGATAAATAAAGATTCTTTTTCGTCATCATTCTCAAGTATCTATCTACTTGATGATGATATTGTAGGTGTACTTTATTTTCTAATTTTTATTTTGGTAAATCACACAATTCTTATTTTGGTTCAAGAGTTTTGAGACACCATCTATGCACAATCTAGAGACAATTTCTAGAAACATATTTTTTATTTGTTTTTTTATTAGGAAGGAAAGATGAAAAAAACGTAATGTATTTTATATCTCTAGTAGCCATTTTTTTTTTCCGCTCGGGCAATTGACCATAGGAATTCCCTTAGGAATATGCTAATGTAACTTCTGTTCATCATAAATCAAATTTATAGACAGTATTCCTTGGAAAAGGAAATAACTATTTCAATGAAGATGAAGATTAAAATATTTTCTTGTTATTAATATTTGGTTTTGATGTCACATGTCAAATCCATATTGAACATGAATCGAGTCATATATCTCCCTCAGATTGTGATATATAAAGTTCTTTGTGGTGTAGTAAGGAAAAAAACATCATAATGTAAGTCATATGACATGGATATTGATAATCAATTATCAATGTTTTTATTGCATAACTCAAATAATTTGATCATAATATATAATCCCTTCCCACTCGTAAGGTATTGTCGCATCTCTACTATTCTCAACCATGTCCATGTGGCCGCTTATATGTTACACTACTACCCACCTCACTAGATTTTGTTTATATTGGATCCTTTATCCCCCTTTCCATTATGTCGACCACAACTTCATCTATTACAATGATGGACCCCCAATCAAGAAACCCTAACACTATTCCATAGGTTGAAGCATCATTTATAGTAGGTCACAAACACTCAAGAAATTTTTTTTATTTGAACAAGAAAACCATTAGACTCCCAAAGTGAACAAAAATACAATCATGTCTCTCCCTCTCATTATTTTAGAAGTAACCAATGGTACTTCACACCCTTTATTTCACACAACTACAACTTCAACTTTATATGTAACTTTCCCATTACCATTCTACTTTTCTACAATACCTTTTTGCATAGCTATCAAGTTCTACTAAAATGAATGACCACCTCAACCTCATTTTCTTCATTTTAGTTTTGGACTTCTACACACTTTCTTCTTTACCATTTAGTGCCTTAGGTAGACCATTTCTCTATGCAAGTTCCATTCGTCATGCTCATCCAGTGTAGTTTCTATTGGCCTCAAACATGGCATATCATTTTCTCAATTTACTTAAAACTAGTGTTCATGTCTCTATGCTTAGAATGATAGATACATTTGGTGTTGCAAGGAGGTCTTCAATAGTTTCTCCTTCCACTTCGCAATTCATTCATAACAATTTAATTTAAGAAATATTTATTAGCTTTGTTCTTGTATAGCTCCCTCCTTTAACCCACTCTAGAGACTTTACTCTAGGGTATACACCATTTTTTTGGCCTATCTATAAGATTTGGTTTCAATCCTACATATTCCTTTGCCATATAGAGAACCTCTACATTTAATTACGGTTATCTCTTATTTTGTGGAAACAACTCCTCATTTTTATTTTTTCATGTATTGCCACATATGGTTCTACAAGGTCTTATTCGTTTTTCAAATATCACTCCATCATTTGTCTTGTGACAATCTTTTGGAGATTCTAATAAACCATTTCCATCGTCAACTTTGGATTTAGGTGGGGGGACACTATATTCTTGATATCTAGTAATTTATCCATTGATGACTAATAATGACTCATTTATTTTTGAGAGGCTCTTGCAACCCTCTATTCATTGCATGCCTTTTGATAATCCCTATTGATAATACTTTTGCCTTTGCTGGTGGTAGTTATCTTGTTACTAGATTGAGTGAGTATTCATGAGTGGATGTCACTTCTATATATTTGAAACAACTAGTTAAGTTTCCTTACTTATTTAAAAAGGATCATAAGGTATTGTTTATTATTTACAAGTCATATCAGTAGCAATGTATGATAAGGATTGCATGCCAAATATTATGTATTCCTTTATATTCAAACACCTTATAGTGAATATTTAGAAGGTTGGCCGAAAGTTTATATTCTCTTGATAGAAATGAGTAAAATCGTCATCACTCCACCAATATTTGTAAGTTCCTAAGCAAGGTCTGGATAGGTGAGCTCAACTTTAATCTATTGCATTACAATATTGCATTTTCTCAATTTAATTAAAAGTAGTGTTCATGCCTCTACGCCAAGAATGATACCTACATTTGATGTTGCAAAAAAGTCTTCAATAATTTCTCCTTCCACTTACCAATTCATTCATAAACATTTAATTTAATAAATATTTCTCAACTTTTCTCTTGTATATCTCCATCCTTTAACTCACTCTAGAGACTTTACTCTAGGGTCTACGCCAGTTTTTTTTCCTATCTATAAGATTGGGTTTCAATCCTACATATTCCTTTACCATATAGAGAACCCCTACATTTAATTAGCATTATCTCTTATTTAGTGGAAACAACTCCTCATTTTTCTTCTTTCATGTATTGCCACATATGGTTCTACGAGGTCTCATTCTTTTTTTCAAATAGTGTTCCATCATTTGTCTTGTGACAATCTTTTGGAGATTTGAATAAACCATTTACATAGTCAACTTTGGATTTAGGTCGGGGGACACTATATTCTTGACATCTAGTAATTTATTTTTGGATGAGTAATAATAACTCATTTATTTCTAAGAGGCTCCTACAATCCTCTATTCATTGCATGCGTTTTGATAAGCCTTATTGATACTCCTTTGGTCTTTGGTGGTGCTAGTTCTTTTGTTACCAGATTGAGTGAGTATTCATGAATGGATGTCCCTTGAATATATTTGAGACAACTAGTTAAGTTGCCTTACTTATTTAAAAGAGATCCTAAAGTATTGTTTATTATTTACAAGTCAACTTTGGATTTAGGTGGGGGGACACTATATTCTTGACATCTAGTAATTTATCCATTAATGACTAATAATGACTCATTTATTTCTGAGAGGCTCCTGCAACCCTCTACTCATTGCATGCCTTTTGATAAGCCCTATTTATAATCCTTTCACCTTTGGTGGTGCTAGTTCTCTCGTTACTAGATTGAGTGAGTATTCATGAATGGATGTCCCTTGTATATATTTGAAACAACAACTAGTTAAATTGCCTTACTTATTTAAAAGAGATCATAAAGTATTTTTTATTATTTACAAATCATATGAGTGGCAATGCACGATAAGGATTGCATGTGGAATATTATGTATTCCTTTCTATTCAAACAACTTATAGTGAATATTTAGAAGGCTGGCCAGATGTTTCTATTCTCTTGATAGAAAGGAGTAAAGTCGTCATCACTCCACCAATATTTGAAAGTTCCTAAGTAAGGTGCAGATAAGCCAGCTCAAGTTTAATATATTGCAATACACTATTGCATTTTCTCAATTTAATTAAAACTAGTGTTCATGCCTCTATGCCTAGCATGATAGCTACATTTGGCGTTGCAAGAAGGTCTTCAATAGTTTCTCTTTCCACTTACCAATTCATTCATAAAAAATTAATTTAAGAAATATTTCTTAACTTTGTTCTTGTATATCTCTCTCCTTTAACTCACTCTAGAGACTTTACTCTACGGTCTACGCCATTTTTTGGGGCTATCTATAAGATTTGGTTTCAATCCTACATATTCCTTTGCCATATAAAGAACATATCCATTTAATTAGGATTATCTCTTATTTATTGGAAATAACTCCTCATTTTTCCTATGTGATTCTCACCTCACACACAACACTGACCTCTGAAATAACTGCACAAACGTGAAGGAGATAAATCCTCATCATGGATGAGCTTCCTTTACAGGAAAAATATTCATCCAACATATAGTACATTGTCCCACATCTGATCTCAACTGGGTCTCTAACAGAACTGACATGCATCAATTATCCATGACTGAATACATAGTTATCTGAAAATAATAGTTTTCACATGCATGCAAGCATCTACAAACTATATCTCATTAATTTAACAACTTGTTAAATTAATATAACTGAAGTTGACTAAGTTAAATAATTCAACTGATCCTATCAATATAGAACTCGTCCTTAAGTCCTCTATCAGTGGAGCAAATCAAGGACACATTCCCCAATTAGTGGAGAAATAATTGCATGTTCTCACAAAGACTTCAAGTTTGCTTTTCCTTAACTAATTAACTCATGCAGAATTAATCAATTAATATTCCAAACTACTGGTAAGACCAAATTCGAATTTACTTCCTAGAGATAGACTAGGGATTGCTATAAATAGGAAGGGACTGAGAAATGCTATTTTTAGAAGATGTTATTTTTAGCAATTTCACCTTTCACCCAAGGTGACCAAAATGCTCAATTGGCCAAACTGCTATTTTTAGAAGTGCTATTTTTAGCAGTTCTATTTTTAGCACTTTCTAATTTAGCATTTCTTGTTGCACACTTTTCAACAAAAAATTCTACTATTGGTTGAATCTAAACAAAGAGGTAGTTCAGTTCATCGCAAGGTGTTTGGATTGTCAATAGGTAAAAGTAAATTGTAAGAATCCAAGTGGTTTACTACATCTAATTTTGATTTCGGAGTGGAAATGGGAGGTCATTTCTGTGGATTTCATCACAAGTTTGCTGATAACATTTAGACAACATGATTTCATCATGGTTGTGGTTGAAAGGTTAACTAAGGTAGCTCATTTTATTCCCATTAAGTCTACTTATTCAGCTAGTGAGGTAGCACAACCAGAGAGATAGTGAGATTGCATGGTATTCCTAGGAAGATTGTATCAAATAGAGATGCCAACTCATTTTGACTTCAGTGAGTGTTAGTGAGTTTCAAGATCAGGTACATTAAGGGTAAGGAGAATAGGGTTGCAGATGCTCTTAGAATAAAAGTGCAGGTAAATCACATAGAAATTATGATCTCATATGGGACAAATTTACAAGATTCGAAATTCCAGGAAAGAAAGTAGGATGGTAGGTATAAGGATCTTAGGCACATGTTATAACAAAAGTGTACATGTGAATAGGATGTGGACTATCATCTCACAATAAACAATTTCGTGAGATTTAGGGATATGATCTATGTGACAGACAATAGTGAAATCAAGAAGCTTATCGTAAAGGAATTTCGTGTTAACCATATTCATGTCTTTCAGGATATCAAAAGACATTGAGAGTAGTTCATAAGTTCTACTATTGTCTCAATTTGAAGAAAGACGTAGTTGAGTTCATCACAAGGTGTTTGGATTGTCAATAGGTAAAAGTAGGGTGTAAGCATCCATGTGGTTTACTACAACCAATTATGTTTCCGGAGTGGAAATGGGAGGTCATTTATATGGATTTCATCACAAGTTTGTCGAGAACATCTAGAAAGCATGATTCCATCATGGTTGTTTTTGATAGGTTGACTAAGGTAGCTCATTTTATTCTAGTTAAGTCTACTTATTCATCTACTGTGGTAACACAGGTCTTCATCAAGGAGATAGGTAGCTCATTTTATTCTAGTTAAGTCTACTTATTCATCTACTGAGGTAACATAGGTCTTCCTAAAGGAGATACTAGGATTACATGGTATCCCTAGGATGATTCTATCATATAGAGATGCTAAGTTCACTTCCAAGTTTTGGAAGGATTTATTTTCAAGTTTAGGTATAGAGTTGGCCTTTGGTGCAACTTATCATTCATAGATAGTTGGACAGGTAGATAGGGCCACCTGGATTTTGGATGACATGTTAAGAATGTATGTTATGCATTAGTAGAGGAGGTGAGAGGAGTATTTTCCACTCCTTGAGTTTTCTTACAAGAATGGGTATTAGGAGTCATCAAGGATGAGTTAATTTAGGGACACTATGGGCAGAGTTATAATACTCATATCAACTAGGGTGGTCCAATGAACATGGTACTTATAGGACTGGACATGTTGGTAGAAATGGAACAGGAAATGCAAGTTATCAAGAAGAATTTAAATGAAACATATCATAGATATAAGAGTTATAAAGATCAAGACATGACATTTAAAGAGTTTCAAGTTGGGGAGTATGTGTACTTGTGAATCAAGCCCAATAGGAGATCCTTAAGGATTGGATCATGTGCCAAGTTGGCACCTCAATATTGTTGGCCTTTCGAGATCCTTAAGAGGATTGGACTAGTAGCCTACAGACTTGTACTGCCTTCAACAGTGAAATTCCATGATTTTTTCCATGTTTCATTACTTACAAGATATATGAAAGATGTTGATCATGTGATTGATTAGTTTGTATTGCATGTGGATATAAAAGGAGAATTCCAGTAGGAACCTCTATGCATTTTGCAACGGACACAACTCATGCTTTGGAATCGAGCAAGTTAAAGTGTAGTGAAAGCACTTTGGGCCCGATGAAGCTACATAGGAAAGAAC
>APFE031323599.1:0-12367 GCA_000404065.3 Pinus taeda | reverse complement strand
GCCCACCCTTAGATCGCATCGCCCACGATCGGACGGCTGGCGGGGAATGCAATGTGACGGCACTTTAAGACAGGGGGACCCGCCCGATTAAACTAATGAATTAAATAAATCGCGCGGGGTGGGTTTTCAACATAGGGTTAGCAGGGTTAGTTTATAAATGTTTTAATTTAAAAACATTACAAACTAAAACTATTAGCGCGGAAGGGGGGTAAATGAGGGCGGGGACTATGGTTTTTTTATTTTTAACCAAAGATTTTAATAAAAACCCATAGTTTAGGGTGGTAGAGGGTTAATATTAACCCCTAATGGATTAATATTCCCCAAATCAAGACTATATAGCTATATTGCTAGGGGGAGGGTATTTACATGGACTTTTTGGGATTTTCACATAGATCTTTGTAGAATTAGGGAAGGGGGATTCTTAGGGAGTTAAATAATACATTAGTTGTTAATATGACATTGTGAGGTGAGTGTGTAGGGGAAAATGCTAAGTTTTAAGAAGAAAAACTTAGGAATGGAAGATGAGGGAATTGAGAGTAAAGATTTTTACACAAGAAATGTGGTTTCTTTCCCTTGACTTAACTTCATAGTTTGACCTGGTACTTTGTCATGGAATGAAGTGGAACAGGATACTTGAGCAGATCCCAAGGTCCTTGGGGGATGTTAATAAATGATGTTTGGGGAAAAAGGGGGAAATTAGACATGCTTCCATTGTTATGTCCTTAAACCTCTGCCATGGTGCCAATACCCTGAATGGAATGAGTCTTGCTCTTGATAAGCCAACTGGTGATGGCCCTTCAGTTCTGCAACCTTACACTACTTACCCAACCTAGTAATCCTAACATTTTTTCTTCACTTGAAGTGGGTGCACTTGAATTAGCAAACCCTGATTGTTCTCTTTTTTCTTTTGACTTCCCTCCTATATAAATCTACCCTTATTTCTTCCAAGGACCCAGATTAAGCAGTTGGGCTCCTTCATTTCTCTGCCTAGCTAGTCATCTGCCAAGCTTGAGCTGTTTGGACAGGAACCATTCTCTATTCTGCAACAAGCAATTTAAGCATGGCATGGTCCAGATTATACTGTTGGGCCATCCATCAAGTATGATTAGCATCAGTATTTGTAGACTGTGTTACTCCCACAAGATAGTAGTGGCATTTTGACTTTTGACTGGCCACTTTCCTGGTCTTTAGCTTGGGGTTCATTTTCATTATTCTTTTGACCATTTGATTTTCTTGCCTTTTGATTATTCTTTTAAGGCATACCCTCTTTTCATTTTTTAATTCTCCCAGTATGTACACAAAATATGGAACCTTTGCAGCCAGCAATGATGAACATATTTAGCCCTTCCAATGTCAATCATGAAAGATGAAACCTATTGGTATAGGAACCTAACAGTGGCTCCACTTGGGGATGGCTTTTCCTGGGAAAAGCCAAGAACAGCAGGTCAGATGGCCTTATTTTCCTTCCTTACTGCAGTGAATCCTCTCTAGTATTGACACCTTTGATCTGAATCTAGTGAGCTGGTATGTAGTGTCTTATGACCTCATTTGTACAAGAATTACCAATTTGTGCCTTGCTGACCTGTATCACTGTTTATCATTGGTTCTCTGTTCTAAAGACCTTCCTCAGATTTGTTTGTGGAGCTGTTAAATCATGTATGTCACCTTTGATATGTTTTTGTTGATCATTCTTCAAAATCTGTTGTGCTGGTTCTTTTATCTATCTGCTGTAAAAAGAAAAATGCTGAAAATACAGATATTTATGTACATTATGTGTTTGTTCTATGCTCACGGATCATAATAGTGTTTGAGCATTCTCCCATTCACTAGGCCTTCCTCATTATTTTAATCATCCAGACTCTTTAGAAAAAAGGTATTATTGCCTTGCACAACTTGAATTATGAATGGTCCTTTCCACAGAAAGTCAATTTTGCCATGTTTCCCTTTGTCTTCTCTCCTAGAATCCCATTCCAATACTTTGTTTCCTATGAAAAAGTCTCCAGCCTTTGTTCTTTTGTCAAACACATTTTTCAGCTTCTCTTGTAGAACTTGGGTTCTATGATACACATCTTCCCTTGTTTGCTGTAAGTGAATTGTCTGATTGATCCTCCTCTGGATGTCATTAGGTTCAGCTTGTATTTCCTGCAGCAATTTGATCACAGGGACCCCAAGAGATGATGGGAACACAACTTCTAGGCCATATACCAATTCATATGGGTTGGTGCCAATAGATCTTTTGGTAGTCAGCCTATCTGCCCACAGTGCATTTACCAGCTTTTTATGCCAATTCTTTTTGTTCTCCTCCAAGACCTTTTTGATGATATTGATGAGGCTTTTATTGGAGGACTCAGCTAGGCCATTGCCTTGAGGGTAAATAGGCTGTTGAATGACCTAGGGTGATATGATATTTGTGACAGAAGTTGATCATTCTTTTGGATTTAAAGGTAGCTGCATTGTCTGTTATGATTTTCTCTGGGCAGCCAAATCTAGACAAGATATTGGTTTCTAGGAACTGTATGATAATTGAGTCATTTGCTTGTCTACAAGGTATGGCCTCTATCCATTTGGTGAAGTAATCAGTAGCTATCAAGATCCATCTATGTTGTCCTGAGGATGAAGGGTGAATTTCCCCTATGAAGTCTAAGCCCCATTGTTGAAATGGTTTTTCAGTTGAAATGGGCTTGAGGGGTAAGGGTAGTAAATTTTTCTTCCCTTCAAAGATTTGACACTTATGACATGATATTACAAACTTTTTTGAATCAGTAAAGAGGGAAGGCCAATAAAATCCAGCCCTCAGGATTTTATCAGCTGTGGATTTCCAATATAAGTGCCCTCCACAATCTCCTGCATGAAATTCTCTAAGGATTTTATCAGCTTCATCTGAAGTTAGGAAGTTAAGTAAGATACCTTCATGATTTTTCCAGAATAATACATTATCTATGATACAAAACTTTAAAGCTTTCATTTTCAAAAATCTCTTTTTGGTTCTGGATAACCCTGGAGGAGCTTGCAGGTTTAATAATACAAAACATATGTCAGCATACCAAGGTGATTGTAAAAAGGCTTGATTGATCTGTGGAGTCGCCATCTCCTGTTCGTTATCCAGTTCATTGATGTTAAGGGCTTGGAAATTATTTTCAGTCATTAGTTTAGCTAGCCCTTGTCCTTTTATAAGTTTTGTTGGTTTGATTTCAATATCATATTCCAGGATGTTGGCAATCCATTTGCCCCTCTTGCCTTCAATTCCCTCTTGAGTTAAAATGTCTTTGACTACTGCATTGGGCACATATGCAACTATGTGAGAGTACATGATATAAACTCTGAAATCCTTTATGGCTTTTACAAGGGCATATGCTTGCTTTTCCATGATCTTGTACTTGAGTGGGGAATCCCTAAGGGCTTTACTGAAAAAGGAAATAGTTTTTTCACATCCTGAGTCATCTTTTTGTAGTAAGACAGCAGCAATTGTATGTTCAGAGGCAAAGGAGAAGATTATGAAGTCTCTATCAAATCTAGGGCTTGTAAGCACAGGTGTTTTTGTTAAGGCTATCTTGATTTCTTCAAAAGCTTGTTTGTCTTCAATTGTCCATTTGACTTTGGCATCTTTCTTGAGCATATTGTTCAACAATCTTATTAGCTCATCCAAGTTAGGAATGAATCTTCTTAGGAAATTAATCTTTCCTAAAAAGGCTTGTAATTCTTTGATGTTTCTTGGATGGGGCACTTGAAGTATTGCTTGGATCCTGTCAGGGTCAATTCTTATGTCATCTTTTGAAATTATATGACCTAGGATTTTGCCTTCTTCCAGGCCAAATAGTGATTTCTTTGGGTTCAAAGAAATGCCATACTTTTTGCAAATTAAGAACACTTGTCTGAGGTGTTTTAAATGTTCTTGGTCTGATTTTGAGAAGGCTGTTAGATCATCAAGGTATATGACTAAGAAATCATGGATTTCTTTGGCAAATGCTATATACATTGCCCTTTGAAATGTGGCTCCAGCATTCTTGAGTCCAAAAGGCATTTTAACATATTTGAAAGTCCCCCAAGGTGTGGTGAAAGTTGTTTTATCTTGGTCATCTGGGTGAACTAAAATTTGATTGAATCCTGAGAAGCCATCGAGTATTGAGATCCTTGAAGCTCCTACTACCCTTTGTAAGATGTGATCCATTTTTGGCAAGGGGTAGTGGTCTTTCAGAGAGACTTTGTTTAAATTTCTCAGATCAACACAAAGTCTTATCTCTCAGTTTTCTTTCTTGTAGGTACAAGGTTAGAAATCCATTCAGAAAATCTTATAGGTGCAATGATCCTAGCTTCATACATTTGTTTTACTTTCTTTTCTATTAGGGGAAGAAGCACTGGGTTCACTCTTCTCAATTTCTGTTTAAAGGGTTTCTAGTTCTCTTTCAGGGGTATTGTGTGCTGGATAACTGTAGTATCATAGGATTTAAGGTCCTCATAACTCTAGGCAAACACATCCTGAAACTCTTTGAACAGTTTAATATATTCTGATTTCTTATCAGGAGGTAAGGTTCTAGAGAGCTTGACCATTTTGGGATTTTCAATGGTCAAGCTTCAAGTTGCCCTGATGATGGATCCCAGTTGGGATTCGAAACGTTGGCAGAAAAATCTTCTTACTGTGGAATCTTCGATGACTGAATTAAAAATATTGTACCACAGAGGTCTCAAATCCAGAATTTTCAATGGTCCCAATGTTAGACTCCTCTATTTCTGCATTGATGGGTTGCATCTTTGGTTTCTTAGGGAGATCATTTGAATCAAAAATGTCTTCTAAAGGAGTAAGACATGTGGGCAAGAAATTATCCTTTAGTTGAATTACTTCAGTTTCTTCTTCATTAATTTCATCAAGATCTGTTACTTTTAGCTTCTGTAAATTGGCAGAGTCAAAGGTTGTGGGATGTAGTATCAGATCTGTTGTTTCAGCTAATATACTTGTGTTCAGTTCATCAACTTGGTGCTGATCATCCCTAATGTTTGTGTCAATGTTTAAGTTTGAGAATTCCTCCTTCATGGTCAAAAAATTGTTTATCTGAGTATCATTCTCAAATACTTGCCAATTATCTACATTGTCTGGGACAGAAGGCCTGTGTTTAATCTCAGCAGTGAACTGGTGGCTAGGCCCAAAAGGAATTTTACAGGTGCTTGCAAAAGTTGCCAAACTCTGAGCATGCAAGTTGTGGTTCCTAGGTATTTTGGTGAGGTTAAATTCCAAGAAGTTGTTGAGCAAATCTGTCACTGCTAACCTGTAAGATCTTAACCTGGGATCATTTGTGACAAAGGTTCCCTTTATCTATTGTATAATTAAGTCTGAATCCCCCAATATGGAAACTTTGGTCACTCCTAGAATCTTAATCAGTTTGAGGCCTAGTAGAAGGGCTTCATACTCAGCCATGTTATTTGTACATCTAAAGTTAAGCCTATATGCATGACCTAGAGCATGGTCATTTTGAGTATTGTGTATCCAGGCCCCTGCTGCTAATCCTAGCTTATTTACTGACCCATCAAATTCTAAATACTGCAAGGTCTCTTGATCAATGTTTGTTTCCATGGATTTACAGACTTGTTCAGTGGACTGGTCTGGTTTTGGTGATTCTTGTGATATATCAGCAGACTGTGTTGGTTTGATTATATCAGTGATCTTTTGATCTGGGGCTTCATTGATCTTTTGATTTGGGGCTTCAGTGATATTTTGATCTGGAGCTGTGGTTTGTTCATTCATATGCCTAGCTTATGTTGTTTCTAGGAGCTTGACCTCAGTTTTAGGACATATATCAGCATTGTATAGTATGAATGAGTCCATGTCTGAATGGATGGAGTAGATTGGGAAGTTTTGGGGCTTCTCCTGACTGCTGACCACATATTTCATCAATGTTTCTCGGTATAGTCTCTTTGGCTAGCCAAAGACTGAAATTGTGGCATATGGCATGTCTAGTTGCAGAGATCCTTGGAGTTTGGCACCCCATGATCTTGATAAGAGCATACCATATTTGGGTGGAATGTCAGCTACTACTACATCCATTAGAATTGTTTTGGCTCGATATTGGACTAGGGATACACAAAG
The DNA here is from genome assembly GCA_000404065.3 of Pinus taeda. Classification (NCBI taxonomy): domain Eukaryota; kingdom Viridiplantae; phylum Streptophyta; class Pinopsida; order Pinales; family Pinaceae; genus Pinus; species Pinus taeda. The sequence continues at coordinate 6,288 of APFE031323599.1, read as the reverse complement.
GTCTTTAATCAGGCCTAAACATCTCACCTGGCTGGAATCAAATGAAAACAAATCTTTATAGGGTCTGGTGATATCCAATTCAAGTTTTTCCATTACTGATTTGGGCATTAAGTTATGAGAGGCCCCTGAGTCAAACATGGCATTGTGTAACACTTTGTCATGAATATTTAGGCTTACATAGAATGGAGGAGTCCCTCCATCTACTGATTTGCCATTGACTTCTGAGCCAAAAATCAGCTCTGGTTGGTCATCCAGAATATTAACTGCATCCCTATTCTCTGGTACTTGTAATGATCTATTAATTTGTTGTCTGGAGACCTCATGTTTGGCTAGTTCAGAAAGAGGAATTTCTATCTTTAGTTTGCCAATTTCTGTTTCTAGATTGAAAGGTTTTTCCATTTGAACCTTTATATTGTGAGCAGCAAGTTTATCTTTTTCTGCTGAATTTTGGGTGACCATGTCCTGGTCAGGTACATGGTTTTGTGGTATGCTTGGATTGGGTCTTTTTTCTAGAGGTCTGCCCAAGATTTCTGTTGGAAGAAGAGGTGTAGGTGTAGTTTTTGCTGGAGGCTGTACATCAGATACATCTTCCACTGTGACCTCTCTTTGGAGTTTTCTATCTGAGGATTCTGTTAAGACAGCTTTATCATTGGATTTCTTGGGCAGTTTGTTGTTTGTTTGTTTGGTATTCTTAGGTACATCTATGGTTCTACTTCTTAACTTGTATTGTTTGTGTACTTCATAGGCTGTTGTGTCATACCCTTCTCTGAAATCAAATGACTCACCAGATTTTGCTTGGAATTGCTGGTATTCTTGGGCTGGTTGCTCATGTTGTGTTAATAATACTTGTTGTTCACTGTCCAAACCCATTAGATTGATGTGGGGATCTTCTATTTGTTCACTAGTGGTTGAGGCCTCTGCATAGTTCTCTTGAAATGGAGGTCTGATATTTTGATCAGGACTAGTCCTCCCAGCATTTAGGTTTTGGTTTTTTCTAAAATTGGGATTCCTAGTGGTGTTGCTTGTTTGCCCTTCCCAAGAGGACTTTCTCTCCATGGTCTCAACTCTATCTCCCAACCTCTCCATACCCTTCATGATTGCATCTAGCTTTTGGTCAAAGGTTGAGGGTTCATCTTTAAATGTTGTTCTTCTCTCATTTTTTTGCTCTGGTTCTCTTGGCAATCAGGTTTGCCTCCACACTGATAGCTATATTTTGCATGTCTGCAAGACTTGGAGGTGATATTTCTCTTAATTGATATGCCATATTTGAATCAAATCCATCAGGGAATTTGATCAAGGCCAGATCAGGTGGAGGTCTTAGGTTCTGAGGAATGGCGTTGTATACATTGTTGAACCTGACACAGTAATCTTGAACTGTTTCTTGTGGACCCCTTTTCAAATTATCATACTCTTTTAGTATGTGAAGAGGGTCTTTCTTCTTTTCCCATCTGTTTAAGAAGTTTAGGTATAGAGCATTAGGATTGAGTATGGACTGTGCAGCCAAATACCTAAACCAGGTCCTGACATCTCCTGTTAAACTTTGTACAAAAATTTTCATTCTTACATCTTCATCATCTATTTCATAGTTCTCAAAGTAGTCTTGCATTCTCTTGGTGTGTTGTTGGGCTGTATAAGAGCCAGTGCTATCAAAGTAAGTGATCTTGCTTTGATAATCTTGGGGCATAGCCCCTGGGTTTGCAGGCAGGTGTAAAGGTGCATATCTGTTAGCCATATTTGCAGGGACAAAAGGGACAGCAAGAAGGAGTGGAACCGCTGGAACAACAGGGATAATAGGAGTAAGGTGTGTTGGGGATGGAGGAGTGGGGAAGCTACCTTGGGAAGTGGATGAAGAACTAGGATAAGTGGGGGTTATGTGAGGATAAACTGATGCTTTGGTAGGGGTTGGAATATAATTCTGCTGAACTGGTTCAACACCTGAATCTGAGAGCTCTCCTAGCTGCTCTTGCTTCTTCAATATCTTGGGAATTAAATTGGGGTTTTCAAAGACAACTGGGGGATTAGGGTCAGGGTTGGACCTAGTGTAACAAGATTTCTTCTTTGCAGCCAGCTTCTGAGTTTTGTTTCCTTGGTATTCTATGAGAAGGTTAAACAGGAAGATTATTTCCTTTCAGGTGGTAATTTGACATAAGTCCCCAGCGGAGTCGCCAATGATGTTATCACTCAGGTTGTTCCCTGCTTCCTAAAGGGAATACAACCGAGGTAACCACTAACCAATCTTTTAGTTACAGGATCTAGCCTACCTGCAACCAGAGAGGGCTCTCTCTTTATGATTTAGCTTTGTTGGTGGGTGATTTTAGGCTAGTTATGGTGTGATTTGTTTTGAGTTTGGTTGGTTGGTGAATTCAAACAGAGCTGAGGTATAAATTACGAAGCAGTTTGGGCCATTGGGCAATGGAGTTCAGGGTAGTATGCTGCTGAAGTATGTTTCTGAAGACAAAGTATTGCTGCAAAGCCAGATAGGCATCTGTGGAACAATTTTTTAGATTATGTAATGAAGTTATGGAATTAGTGAGTGAAAGGAAATTGAGAATCTTCCACTATGCTAACAAGGGGAGAAATGAAAGCATTGCTTAAGAGGAATTAAGAATTCTTAAACAATATTCACAGTGAGAGAATTAGTTTAGACATGAGCAATTAAGAATTCATATCCATGGCTAATCCAGAAGAAAACATATTTAGAAATAGAGATTGAGCATAGGGTGTGTTCAAACAAATCCTAAGCTATTCTTTTTCTCTACTTATTATGATCATGAACATATATGAATTATTGCATACACAAAAAGACAAGAACACGGTTCAGAATAACTTATTGTTCTAGCAAATGACACAGGAATTCTGCAACATAACACAGTCATTCATTTCCACCTTCAGACAGTATAGGAACCAGGAACTCCACCATCAATTTGTATTAGCAAAATGTCTCAGATATACAATACAGCTCTTCTGAAAGAGTTTCACTACAACCGACCCTCAATACGTTCTTTGAGGGGATATATATACAAAAAATAGGATAAAATATCTAAATAGTGAGTTATTGTGCAATAAATTGCCTCACCAACTCTCTTACAAAAAGTAAATGAAATATATAACTACAACATTTAATGTTGAGATGGCAGCTATCTTTTTGTCATACAACTTTTGACTTTTTGGCTCAGGAAAGTTGGCTGTAGCTGTGCCTTTAATTCTGCGTTAGTTGAGCCTGTTGTATGAGTGCTTTGATGAGTCACTGTACGGATGCTTCCTGTGATATCTGTGTGCTGGGTTATATGCTGACCTGTACTGTGACTGAGATCTGAATTTTCACAAAAAGGAATAATATAGTGGAATCACCTGGGCAGAACTTCCAGCATTGCCTGCCACCAATCAGCTGGAGGTAGCTGATGTCTCCTTATTTTTACCAGTGTATTCATCTGCTTCAGTATTAAATCTGAAAAATTGACGGCACTTCAAACAGATGATTTATCTTCATGCTCAAAAAAAATAAATTCTAATTTTTCATACAGAGACTGCCCAGAGGGAGGCCCTGCTTCTTCTGTGGAGCTGGTGGATGCTGTGAGCTGATTCTCAACATAATTGTTAATCCTTGTTATATATTGATCATATGACAGCAGTTGTCCTATGCCATTCACTAGGCTAGGCAGTCCTTTATCCTGTAATACTGTCATCTTTGCCCTGAATTCATCAATTTCTGCCTTCATATCCTGACATTTCCTTTCTAGAGTTTGAGTGAAATTTCTCAAAGTCAGCACTTTCTTGGCTTTTAGGATAGTCTCTGTTCTGCTGTTTATTTCTAGTGTTGTCGATTCCTCCCTAGTGTGAGTATTGAGGAAATGTATCCTTTTATTGGCCTGCTCATGCATGATTCCTAGTGCTGTTCTGGCCTTTTTTATTTCAATATGAGCTATGCCTATTAGTTCAATTTTCTCATATATTGCCTGGATTGACCTCCATTGGTCATGGATTGATTGGCCAATTTTGGACCAGATTATCTTCTTGATTTCTGCCAGAGCTTTTCCTAGAAGCAATTCTTTTTCCAAAGCTTTCACTTTGGCTTCCAAGGCCTTTATCTCTCTCTGCTTCTCTGCCACTGTCATCTTGGACTTGTCATAGCTGGCCTCTAGCTTGGCCAGTCTATCTTTAGCTTCATTGATTTCTGTCACCTGAACCTCAAGTTCCTTGACAGCTTTCATCAAGTCCTCCATACTCATGCTAGATTCTGTTGCTGCTGTTGCTTCTGTTGCTGATGTGGCTGTGGTTGGTGCTAGAATGGCAGGAGGGGCTGCTGCTGCTTGTGTAGGAGGGGCAGGGCCAAGAGCTGTAGAAGTTTGAGGGGCCTGGGAGGTTGACTCCCCTTGCTTGTCCTGCAATGCCTTTTCCAATTCTGCTTCCATTTGCAAATTTCTTTGATTCATCATCAGAAGCAGATCCATGGCCTCATCAACTTGCTTTTCTTGTACAAGTTCTGTTGTTTGAGGGTGAATGGTTGGAGGCAATTTTGCCTGCATTCTCAGTGCAACAATGTCATCCTCCTTTTTCTTCATAAGGGCCTTAATACCCTTTTGATATTTAGGATCATGTCCTAGATCAATGATTATGTCTTCCAAAGTTTTTATTCAGTTGTCCTTAGCAGTGGAAGACATCCTTTCCAAATCAAGCTGTGTATTGGTATTCCTCAGTGATTCTTTTAACTGATGGGCCAGCATGGCCCTGCCTGCAAGTGTGGCATACACCATTTCCCCAGTATGTTTGTGCAACTCTATCTGGTCCATTGGGTGTATGTCCTTGGAGAGGACCTCTAGACTTGTTTTGGTGTAGTCTACAGATGATCTAGGCTTTGGGATTTTAGGCTTAAGATGAGTAAAAATCATCTTATCCTCCTTGATGCCATATGCTGCCATCAATCCCTGCTACTTGGAGGGTGTTGTCTTCAAGAACTGATCATACAGTTGAACTCTCAAGAGTTCATTTTGGGCCTTGATCTCCTTAAAAGTTCCTTTGACTCCAGCTGGTTGCTTGCCCTGCTGCCTTGAGGAGGATACCTCTATGCTTTGCTGCATGGCCTGTTTCTGCTGAAATGAACTAGTTGCAATCTGCTGGCTGGATTGTCTTTCTCTGCTTTGGTTTTCTGCTCTTTCTTCACTGATGTCTTCTTCCTCGGTCTGAGGGTCAATTCTTGGCCTCTTGGCCTCTGGTTGCTGTGTTGACCCACTTGGATGTGTGACCTCCTCTCTATCTCATTTTTTGCCTCTCTCTTCATTGAGAGGTGTTTGCAAAATTGGGATCTGGGGTGGTTCAACTTGCTGTAAAGGGGCTTGCCCTTGACCTTGATCTTTTGAAGTACTGAGCTTCCCTGCCTTTGTATCTTGCTGTTCATCCATTACCTCTTTGCCTTTTGATTTAGTTGTTGTTGTAGTAGACGCCTGCTAGGTAGTCTGTGCAGCTGCAGCAGTGGATATGCCTTCTCCCACTTGGACTGGTTGCTTGAATATGACCTGCTGACAAGAATCCAAGTCAAGAGTTTTCTCTAAATCTTTCACAGTTTGCTCCATTGTCTCCTCCTGAGTAACTTTCTCTACCAATGTATTAGGCACCCATTCATCTTGGTTGGAAAAGTATTTTATTTGTGGATATGGACAATGTTTATAGGCTAGCAGCCTATACTTGACTCTTCTAGCACTGATAAAGCCTTCAGGGTCATAAGGGACCCACCAGAAACTCCTTTTGAGTTTAAGTTGTTGCCCCAATATTTGATCAGCTTCTTTCCAACCATCTTTCTTGTTCATGATGAAGGGGCCTAGGTGGTCTCTGAATTTGAGATTGGCTTTCTTCTTGGCACTGTGGAAGTGTGTAAGGTCAGAACTGATGAGTTTCCTATAGTATTCCAAGGCAAACAATCTCATAGGCACATACCTTGGGAGCCTGTAAGGATAGAGCTCACAACCATAGATTCTGATGACTGTGTGATTTTGGTATAAATACCAATCACCTATTTTGTAATTCCTGGACAACTGTAAGATTTTCTGCATATCCTTTGACAATCTGGCAGGAGGAGTCCTCTTCAAGAGGCATGTGACTGGATAGACAAATTGGTCAATAAATTCACAGTAGGAATAGGGAGAGTTCTGGACTTGGTGGAAGACTGAAGACCAGAAGATGACAAACCTCCTTTCACCCTATGAATCTAGCTTCTTGATGGGGCACTGGAAGCAATCTGTCTGATAGTACATGAAGAGGTGATAGATGTATGATGAATATTTGAATATTGCT